>JAHZNH010000095.1:0-10565 GCA_027744355.1 Tyrannoseira gladiata
CATCATCATCATTTTTATCATTTTAAGCCGAAAATAAAGGAGAAATCTTATATTTTGCATTTGGGCTAGTTCGCTTCAACTTCAACTCTACTACAGTTTTTTTGTATGGCGGGCGCAGCAATTTACATCCATTATGCACGGTTATCCCTTCCATTATGCAGATTTTTAATAATGCACTCAAATTCAAAGCCTTTTTTTATCAAAAGACCAAATTGGGTCAAGTCAAGTGTCACTGATCCAGGTTCTTGAGTGTCATTTTATGAGCCCTCATCTTTTCTTATGGTTTGAGCTTTCATTCGGGTGAAAAGCCTTTTTTTGTCCTCGAAGCAGTAAAAACTGAAAGGAAAGTGGAACGAACTCACTCCTCTTGTCCCCGAAAAAAGTTCACTTTGAGAGCCACAACCAAACCATGCAAACCATTTTTACGACAATCTCGAGAGAAAAAATACTAGTACTCTCCTACTCTTGATAATTTGCATGAAAGCAGCCACTGTGACAGTTTAATCTTCGGGTATAATTTGAAAAGTAAAAACTCGATAGAATAGGGGGGCCAGCAGAAGAAGAATCCCCAAGAGAAAAAAAACGGTGGCGTTGCATTGTTTACTTCTCAATCAAACCCGAGTTGACTTGATGGACTCCTCATCCTCTTTTTTGACAAGAAGACATTCTATCGCATCGCGAGTATCGAATTCTTGTAAGCAAGCACCTAATTTCATTTGCATGTTGACTTCCCATCAGGTAGCAGGTTCGCAGCAATTTTATCGTTTCCCAATCCCAATCCACAAAAAAAAACTTACTTTTACCCATGCTCGTCATAAAAAAGCCACAAAAATTACTACACGACAAATGGGCTCAGCTCAACTCAGCACAGTTCATTCAGCAACTGTTTTGTGGTGAGTGCGAGAAGAAGAATTTCATTGTTCTCTTCATGATTGCAAGGAGGTAATAATAGGAAGTAGCCTACTTCTTCCTACCTCAAACTCACTCGATATATATTTTTTATTTCATCGCCTACAACTGTCACTGCCAGTGAATTTTTTTATTTTGTTTGTGTGATTCACCTTTTTTTACTGCGCACCTATGCCTAATCTAGTTGCTCCCGTAATGGATGGAAGGAAGAAGGAAAAAGTGCTTCCACCAATTCACTGAGGAAAAAAACCATAAGCCATGAGCATATGCAATTTGTCACATGTCAACTTCCCAGTCTTCCGTTAAACACAGTTACCTCTGTGGTGTGGTGTGGTGTCATTATGATGCGACAGGCTCATGATATGAAGAGTTCTGAACTGACTGTTCTGAGCGAGTGCCTCCATAAAATGAAGTATGGGACCACGTGCGTGGTAAATGCTGGGAAGATGTTTGTCCAACTCATCAAACATCAATTTTTCCTACGAAATCGAGAAACTCCTGATAGACCTGATGATCGAGTGAGAATGGGTATGGGAACGGGGTGACATAGTTTCTTTTGTTACGTTCTCTCCTCTCAAGACGAAATTGAACCTGGACAAAAAAAATGCTGGCTATTATTGCAAAAAAATGTGATTCTTGTCTGGTCAACAAATTGGGGGATAAATTACAAAAGGCATTCTGCTCAAGTACTTAAGTATGTATATTGCTCTCGCGCGGGTAAGTAAATACTGCAATGAGGAATGCATACTACTGCTATTAGTATACGCATTAATGTTTTTTACTGCGAATGGGAAACTTATTTATCGCGAGAAAGCCCGCATGTTTTGCATGACCTAGATGCTTGGAAGGAGCTGTACAATGGATTCCCATTCATTTCTCACTCGCTCACTGGATGGATGGAAAATACGGGGTTCCTTCCTCCTTTTCGGAGGTGTTTTTAAGAGAGGGAGGTTTGATGGCTGACCTTATTTTTTAATCATGGTATGGCATGTCATACTGTTATGCTCATGCACCTTGGACTGTGCCCTAGAAGCAATGAATAGGGGGATTAATGGGGGTTTGATTGGAACTGGAAGTTATTCTGGGTGCTTGATGTACACTACTACTCCCAGTTCCCACCCATTAATGAATGAACATGACATGACAGGAACAACATTTTCTTCAGTTTTTTACGAGTTGGTAAAGTGGAGCAGTGTGCTTTCAGGTAATTAGTCTGTACAACAAATAGAAATATCAGTTTATTGGTGTACGAACTAAGTCAACAACCGGCACAATATGTATTTCTATTTGTACTCGCGTTTGTATTTCTGCTGCAGTCTTGCTTTTGCTCCACTCATTTCGTGTTAAAATCAGCATTTCCGCTTCTCCACCGGTACTGGCACTCCGCAATCTGACAGAATCGCAATCTAAGCTAAAGTACTAGCGTTTAACTCATTAATGTTTGCTGAAGCGATAGAGAAGTGAAATATGTATGATGAAGCGATGAAATGATAGCCTGGGGAATCTAGAGAAATAGAGAAGTCATATTATACTTATTATGTGCAAATCACTACTAGGCTTGAGTACATCAGCCAGGCTTTAGAATCAGAGTAATAAAAATGCTCTATAAAAAGTAGAATCCCGATCATTAGTCGCTCGTTTTTTAAACATAAGCATTGTACTTGTGCTTCTAATAAATGAAGACCGCTTCTGTCAGTTAAAAACTTTCTCATGCGCTTCTGAAATGAAGATGAAATTTTAGCGCTAAAGTTCTTCATATCACGACTCTTTCCTTCAAAATCGTCCAAAACGAGGCTGAAACTTTATTAAACTATTATATTCTTTCAAAAAACCTACAATGAGAAGCCGCATTTGTTTTAGGAATGGTCAATATTTATTTATCAAAACGAATACAAACAGAAATGATGATGATGAGGTTTTCTAAGTTTAATGCTTCGATGAATCGAAAAGGGTAATAATGATCACAAAAAAAGCGAAAATAAAAAACTTTCTTTTCCACTCGTCTAATAATCATCATATATAATCATGATTATCCCTCGTATAAAGTAGCCAATCATAATATGGGGTAATTACTTCATCGGGAAATATACGATCTGATACCTATGTACTTAGCCAGCTTCAGCTTTCAAGAGTTTTTTTTCTGTGGAGCTCTCTGCAAAACTGCAAATTATGGCTATTTTGTTCTGCCATAAAATCTAGGATCTAAAATATCAGCGACGATACGATGAGATAGATACGCATCGTATAAATGACTTAAATGAGTACACGACACTTGCTTAAAAGCGTAATAAAAGATACCTACATACCTAACCTAATCGCTGCAAAAACCAGTATTTGCCTTCATTGACAAAAAACACTGCTAGTGTTACTCCACTGTAGGTAAATACTGTATTTTGTACTTTGAATCTAGTTTCTTTCACTAATCATAGTTATTATTACGTGGCTAATTGAATAGTGCACGGAGTCTTGAGCCATTGT
The DNA here is from genome assembly GCA_027744355.1 of Tyrannoseira gladiata. Classification (NCBI taxonomy): domain Eukaryota; kingdom Metazoa; phylum Arthropoda; class Collembola; order Entomobryomorpha; family Entomobryidae; genus Tyrannoseira; species Tyrannoseira gladiata. The sequence goes on from JAHZNH010000095.1 coordinate 3,388, forward strand.
TGTTCGGTAATATTCACACCATTCAACTGTATACATGCATTCACTAATGGATAATAAATAGAAAATGATAGGTGATTTTATGATAATGACTCGGGAAAAACTATTTTGTCATTGGCGAATTTGTAAAACACTAAACATTAATTTCTTTATCGCACGCATTATTGATTTCATACGATGGAAGAAATGGGATGGAGCGGAGTTGACGAAAACGAAAGTTGAAAAGGACAATTGAGCCGTGCCCGCCCACAATCCTGGGACAAGTTTCTCTTCCACCATTAACTTGAATCTCTATATTAGAGCAAGGCAGCTCTAATAAGGGCCTAAGGAGCCTTTGTTTTTTCCGTCGAATTTGCTAAAAAGAAAAACTATTTTGTCATTGGCGAATTTGTAAAACACTAAACATTAATTTCTTTATCGCACGCATTATTGATTTCATACGTTGGAAGAAATGGAATGGAGCGGAGTTGACGAAAACGAAAGTGGAAAAGGACAATTGAGCCGTGCCCGCCCACAATCTTGGGACAAGTTTCTCTTCTACCATTAACTTGAATCTCGATATTAGAGCAAGGCAGCTCTAATAAGGGCCTAAGGAGCCTTCATTTTTCCGTCGAATTTGCTATAATAAAGTACTTATTTCATTGCATTAAACTCCCTAAATTAAGTTGTTAAGTAAGAAGTGTGAACACCTCTCAACTGACGGAATTTACTTAAGTAAGATAATTATGAGTGCCTTTAGTTCAGATCAGGAAAAAATTAGCGGAAAAAACCTCACAGGAAAGTTTAATTGAATCGTGTAGTGTTTTAAATCAAATTCAGTGTAAACAAGCGGCTTGAATTTTGGTTATCTAATCGGCAGGCAAGGAACCAGAGCTGAGTGTTTGATTGTGCACGTGCCAAAGTCGTAATAGTAGCGCATGGTGTTTACATTATTAGCGAATCTAAGGAGAAGAAAAATCCTAGCGAGTTGACCATGTGCTTACCCACGCATNAGCGAATCTAAGGAGAAGAAAAATCCTAGCGAGTTGACCATGTGCTTACCCACGCATAAGTAATCAGAGCAGAGGAAAAGATTGATATGATAAGAGCTTCTATTTAGCTACTCACAAGCTGGCCGCGTGTAAGCCGGACCAGTGCAGTGATAAAAATGGAGGAATGCAATATGCACTTGTCGTAATTAAAAGAAAATTTTTAAAAAGCCAAAGTAAACAATAGGCAACCACTAGGCGGTGCGGTGTGATTGTTGCGTTGGTTGAATCACCCACTCAAAGTACTAAATAGTGAACTTGGACTTTGCCAAGTTCGAGTTCGAGCCTCTCCGTACTAATTTTTATGGCACGTTCCATGGACCTGACTGGCTCTCCGTAAAAAATACTTCAGACTTTTTTCCTTCCTCGATTCAATCAAAGTATTGCATCAGGTCCAACACTAGCAATCTAATTGCAAGTCGATCTATTCAGAGGAATTTTTAAAAAAATAGTGCAATAACAATAATAATCAAGGCTCAAGCTTGAATTGAAGGAAATGTTTCGTAATGAAAATCAATTTGTTTTCCAATTGCCAAACTAAAGGGTTCATTGGCTGAACATTATTTTGTAGACGATACTCTATTCCCCTTTGATTATTTGGACTCAGGGAACAATGGATTCTTCTGGTTGGGGAAGGGAGCCAAGTGTAATAATGCATGAGCGAAAATGTACAAAAGTTTAGATTTGGGATTAGGTATCGGTATCAAGTAAGTAAAATGAAACCTTTCTCACCAAAAACTCCTTCTCTATTTTTTCTTGCAACATCATTATTCTTTGTAATTCCTCCTGGTTGGATCACGTGTAGACATTGTAGTTTCGTGAAGCTGACCAAAATAACCAGCGAACCACAAAGTCTTCTTACAATTATTACAATGCATATCATTATCAATATCACCATCATCAGAAATGAAATCTCGTCGAGTTTAATAGGTATCAAATAAAAGAGTCTGCCTTTGTAGTGGTGGTGTATGGTGTACAGAGCCAGAGCCCAGTACCACAATCTTCATTCATTTTCATTTGAAGATAAGGATTAGCTACAAATGCTAAAAAATTGCTCTCACAGGCAGACCTACCCGGCGAAATGCTTTTGGTTGAGATTGGTATTCATTTCCACTAAATAGTCTGAATTCATGGGATTTGGCTGAGGAGAAGCATTCCATAAAGTGTTGAGTTTCGTAAGCACTATTATTATTATTTGTTGGCCCACTATCGAAGGTCAAGTTTTATTTTTCCTTAGCGCCACAGCGAAAGGAGTGGTGAAGGTGATGCGGGATGTGATGCTAAATATGCGATTCAATAATGCAAAGTAAGTAAAGGTGACTCAGTAATCTCACAAATACATTTCTAATCCACCATAATTTAGATTTGATCCGAGTAAAAAAAAGTCAATTCTCAGATTTTTTCTATGAGCCAGGTAACTTGAATCTTGAATGTTTTCGTAAAGTGTTTTTTTCCAAAGGCTAAACTGTCAGGGTTCAAGAGTTACTGGGGTAGGAGGGTCTGCAAGTGTCCTTCAATTCATTTTATTGCTTTTTTCTCCTCTCACAGATTTTCAAGACCGATCACAGAAACAACATATTTAAAAATCGCATGAGTGAGTGAGTGACAACTTCATGTATTGGCCTTTACTACACACGCCATGAAAATTATGCTGGTTGGTCGTCGGACTCTCGGGTTTCGGAAAGAAATAAGAGGTAACGCATATTTCATTTTCAAAAGAAAATCCCCACACCACATGCTTACATTTCTCAGTTTTTATGACCCGTCGACCTGTTTTTACACTGCTGCAACAAAAAATTCAAGAGAACCTCCGTGAGTAAACCCCCAAAATGTATGAATAGTACCAACCAAGTACCTTCTGCAACATTTTTCAAAACAACTAAAAGAAAAAACTCCAAACTTGCTTTTCCTTATGCGTTCGTGGCTTGTTTGCACTCGCATTACATTCCTTAATCTTTTTGACACTGGCTCTAGCAAAAAAAATTGTGAAGCCATGCAAGTCAAGTCAAGTCAAGATTGAATATTATCCTTTAACTTATTGAATGACCAAAAAAACCGAAATGTCTGCAAGATGGAGTCAAAAGATTGAGAGAGAGAGAAGTTGTTGAAGACAAAAAAATAATCATGCTCATCCTTCTCTCACTCCCCTCTGAAAAAAAATTCTTCAGGGCAGGTAGGGTAGATAGTAATATAGTTAGTTATCTCTGTGGAATGGAATGAGTCAGCTTACAACTCGCTTAAGAAGCGATGCCATACGATGCAATGATGTCTGTGAGACGCCACACAGCCTCACTCACTCAGTACAGCAATAACAATCGTTTTGAATAACTACAACTACTACTACATGACGATTTTTTTTGCCTAAAGTGTGATGATGGCTTCCCCATCCTTAAACTCTGAAAAAATGATGATGGAGATGGCAGTGCAACCCAGTCCAATGCAATGCAATGGTTGTGGGTGAATTTGGGCGATGACGTTAATTCGTGGTGGCGAAGATGAACACCTCACAAACTAAGTATTACTTCTCATTGTTAGTTAGGATCTGCAAGATTAGAGCATCTTGATATTCCTGATTCTCAAATCTGAGGAATCCTAGTGAAGTAGTCAGAGACGCTCCCTTACTCCCTCGATTACTATCAGTTTTGCGAGCGCAATCCCAATAAGTGAATTGGTGAACTCACTATAACTTAGCTCACCCTCCGACTTTAGTACAACCGTATCGCCAATTTGAAGGACTGAAGTTTTGGGATTGGGTAGTGGCAGTGGTGCGGTAAGTAAGTAGCAGCACCAGGCAGACAGACGAGTCAGGTGCTGTGGCTGTGCTGAGTGCAATTTTCATTCAAGTTTTTCAGAAAAAAATGTCTTGGATGACCTTTTGCTCTTTTTTCCTGTATAATAATATTCTCGCTTGATTTTTTAGTAGCGGTAATACCTATTAAGTAACCTTAAAAATTCCTTCTAGAAATGCTTAAATCCCTACCGAGAGTGAGTGAGTAAGTACCTACTATAGATGTGGTATCTACAACAGAGCTTATCTACCCACAAAATATGCATTCCAACATTTTCTCGGGATTTTTTCTCCTGCTTAGAAAAACTCGTATTTTGTGTTTTTTGCTGGTGAAGAGATCGCATTAGATTATATAAAACAAAGAAAAACATCCTACTTGGCACCAATACGTCAGTTTCAGGATTTTTTACTCTTGATTTGCATCGCATGCAACTAATGAAGACTTAAATGGGTATTTTGTTGTTTACAATGAAACTATTAAATAACTACGCAGCGGACTTAGAACCTTTTAAGAGAAATAATCTCTTAGGATTTACTTAGATGTAAATAAGTATGGGATGATGAGGACCATAATTTTAAAAAAATTAAAAATTAATTTTTCACACATTTATATTCTTAAATAGATGCGAGGTGGAAGCTTACGCACAAAATGTAAATGGTCAGGGATGCCGACATGATTGATCCCGTTAATGTCCTTAATCTACCCATATTCTCTCCTCTTCAATCTGTAATGGGCCTACGAAACAAAAACCTTTTTTCCCCTTCACTTATTCACTTGATTCTTCACACAAATAATAATTCTATTTCAACTTAAAACTGTGGGGAAAAAAGTTGATCAGGAGAACAATAGGAAGAGCAACATCATGCATCGTCCCATCCAAATTTTTCAATTTATTCGGTCTTTCAGCACAAAAAGGCCTACTCACTCACTCAGAATACAAAAAGCACCACAGATATTTCTGTACTCACTCCTTTGAAGGTAAGCCAATTTTCCGAAATCCAAGAATCATAATGACGTAAAACACACACGGGGCTTGAATGACAAAAAAATATCAAATTCAGATGTGTCCTTTTCACAAGAACAGTTCTCGTTGACTAACTAACGGTGGTCTCCAAAATCCGATAGAATAGGTAGAGCTCGTCCTTCTTCTTCCAATTAAGTCCGCATTGTTATCCAAGACGATAAAAAACCAAACTCAACTACTCAACTTCAGGTCTTCTTGTGGCATATGCGACGATCGTCCTCTAAAAATAGGGACTTTTGACGTGGAAAACGCTGAATCAGAACAACTTCCGGCTATCCTTTTTTCTTCTCAGAGTAGCAGCAGAAATCCAATTTTCCTATTCCGTGTCCACATGGCATTCGTGACTTAATTCTTGCCCAGAAAATAGGAAATTAATGTTTCACGATCGTAGGATATACAGGAGTCCCATCAAAAGGAAAATATCTTTCTCTATCAGTAGGATTAGCATCATAACAAACTCATCAGAATTTGCATCATGGTCAATTATTACGATTCCGATTGAGAGTGACACACAGCAAGATTGAATCTCTCCCTAGGACTATGGCGGTGGTTGTGCTGCTGATGATGACGATGATTATGATAATAAATTGCAATTTACGAGAGTGACAAAAACGTTTCCTCTCATACAAAGTTTTTACGCGGGCCGCGTGCTCTACGGTAGGTTTGCACGTACTTCACACCACTTCTTTAGTACTTCAACGCGCGAGCGGACGGACGGAGTATTTTTTGACGGAATGATAATGTCTAGATGAGGATAATGATGATGCAACTTCTTATTCGACTCTGGCTTGTGAGTACGGTGCGTACTTTATCATTTTTTGCGGTGATGAAATTGCGATGAAATAGTTCGGCGTTGCGAAAATCACTGACACCAACCAGCCTCGGTAGCGCCTTCACTCGTCACAAGTAAGTAAGGCAATAATGGTAATAATGGCGGCAGCAGCAACACCGACCGACGGTAATTTTTTTTTTCTCTGTGGAGGAAAATGAAACAAAAAAAGGAATTAGCAAAAACCCAAGCCATTCTGAAGGAATAAGAAAGACAAGATTATTATTTTGGATGGTGCTTATAGTCACATCAAATTCCATTTAGTACATTTCATGAGAAATTCTAAGGTAGACTCAAGAAATAAGGTAAGTAGTAATAGTAATGAGGGTTGTTTGTTCCTTAATCTGCGAAAATAACATGAAAATTAGTGAGTCGTTTCTGAGTTGAACTGCAAATACAACATGAAGTCACTTTTCCGCACTCACTCCACAATTCCCAACTCCTAGCTTGACAGTAGTGGTGACGTGATACAAAGTTTGAGACAAGCAAATTAGCAAAGTCATTTAGAAAAACACACAAAAAAATATATTGTTGAATCTACTTTATTCGTGTAAAAGCACACGGTAAACACTGAAAATACCTACTTAATTTTTCTGCTGGCTTGTGTCGTGTCGACTCGTACAAAGGGGGAAATATTTTTTTGTATTTTGAGAGAAAAATAAAAGACTTTGGTTTAGTGCATCACTATTATCGAAGCGAGATTTTTATCCTTGATTTTTCCAAAAGTGTAAAAATTGACGCTTCCGTACACGATTATTTTACGGCTCTTTGGAAAAAATTCTTCAATATATGCAATAAGTGTTTGTCTTTTGCAAAAAAAATGTGATGGTGCATCTGCGTCAGAGTCCCTGTTTAATGATGCTTGAAGCCATAAAATTTTTTGACACTTTGCTTTCCGTCATCCTCAAGTATCATATCATGACTCCAGTGAAGACTTCAAGAGGATTCAAGTGGATGAGGAAATGAATAGGATTTGCTCATCAAAATTCCTAGACTTCAAATATTCCTGGAACTTTTTAATGATTACTAATCGTCTAAGGTTTTTGCAATACTGGAATCCTTCACCTCCATACCTAAATGAGTACTTCCGGCAATGCATCAGCACAAAGCTATTTTATCCATCAGCACCTGCACCTACCCGTGCACCTAGTTGGGAGAGGTTGACTGGCAGCGTGAGAATTTTCGTTCATGAAAGAGAGAAGCGGGTTACTAGTTACTGCAATCGTATGTAGGACTCGCTATTTTTTATTGCCCTATAAAGTTATTATCCCGGATGTGAGAAAGGTGCTTTCTGTTTCGTTTTATTTACTACGCTTGTAAACAAAAATTCTGCACACGCACAAGACAAGACGCACAGGTTACTAGGTTCACCCGGCTTCCACGAACTGGAGACTGAATGATAATGACTTGCATGAATCAGCCTAAAAAAGCTGAAGCAATACTGGAATCCTTCACCTCCATACCTAAATGAGTACTTCCGGCAATGCATCAGCACAAAGCTATTTTATCCA
>JAHZNH010000096.1:0-10159 GCA_027744355.1 Tyrannoseira gladiata
TACAAATCCATGCCCATTTTCCTCGTCCTATCTAAATGCATATGTACATCGAAATCTTAACCTAAGTCCTAACTAGTTTAATGTACATCTAAAAGAGGGGGTTCTTCAAGTCTTTGTACAGTGGCATTCACAAATATGAGAAGTAGAAGTACTTTCGGGTTGTGCAAAGAAGTAAGTAGAGAATGTACACTTCAGGTACTTCATCTTTTGAAAAACCCCTTCCAACCTGGAGGCGAGATCCCTTGCGGTAGAGTTCAGCTCTTCCCGTTAGTTTCAAGGATTATTTGCAGACCTGGGTGCGCTACTAGGCAAACAAAAACATGCAGTGGTGTACCCACAGTTCCAGAGAAAGGGAAACGAAGTTTATTTGCTTGACCTCCGTGATCATTTACAGATGAAGAAGGGAGCCTAGGAGCTCCATCTAAAAATAAATTTTAAAAAATCCTATCATCTTTTGCGACGAGTTTCAATTGAAAAAATTCTACCTTCCACTAACAACCATTCCAAAATAAATCTGATTCATTTGATGTGTCCTCAAAGATGCATACTTGTGAAGGAAGCCATTTGAGGTTGAAAAAGTTGTGCGCGCATTTATTCAATAGTTTAAAGCTATTTTATAGGAAAAAGTTTAAGACTGCAAAAATTGACATAGTTTTAAAGGGCAACTTCACCAGGAAACTACAATGACTATCCTGCGCGGTCGTGATTATCTTTCCAAGAATCCTTTCTCAAGCTTATTACATTCAAAAGGAATTTTCGAGAACAGGCTTTTGCGCAAGATGAAAATCGCTTTTACCTTCAACTTTAGTCGGACGACATTTTCGAAAAAATAGAAAAGTAAGCACTTATGCAGTAACGACGAGGTAGATCGTTAGCAATCATGTTCGTCTAAAAAAACTGGCAAACTTCAGCACATAATGATAAATTGATGCAAAACCTCAAATCTTCTCCACTCTGGCCGTAGTAAGTTTTTTCCTACCAAAGTGGCATTTTAGAAGACGACGAGGAGAAAGATGCTGCATCCCAAGTTTGATACTAAAAGACCAAAGAAACCCTATCAGCAAAGCTCCTTATTCACTCGCATTTTTTCCCTCTTGCCAGCTTCATATCAAAGGAGAAAATGGAGAAGGTGTAAAAATGATGGGTGAAGGGAGCATGAAAAGCAAACAAAAACAAAAAAAAATGGAATAAATCGAACTCAACCATGATTTCCGAGGAAGTGGAGAATCGTACTCATTTTTCCCTAATTTTGTTTAGCAACTAAGTAGATGCATTCATTAGATTCAAATTTACTTGTGTACTTCGAGCAAGCATACCTTCTGCATGCTTTGCAGTTTCCCCAAATTGCATGCTTGATTGTACGAAGGTAAGTAGATGAAGATGAAGGTACATCATTTCATGTGAGGAAGAAGAGAATCAAGAATAACTTCTTCAGGTATTGTTCGGGGAGCCTATGCTATTGCTCATATCTCCTTGACTAAATCACTGAAAAGGTTTCAAAGCATTACAGCCTACATTGGAACTACGAAAGGTGTAAGAAAAACAGACTCCCGCCAATTCCCCACTGCACTAGATCATGTTTCTGTTTTCGTTCAAATTGCGATCACATCGTATCCATCGTCATCAATACCGGGGAAGGCGCTTGTTAACCTCAAACATGATTCTGGTTAGTCACAACATGATCAGGCGAAACCGGGCTAGAATGATTCATCATCAATTACTAGAGACTCTGAAGAAATAAGATGGAGAAAATGGGTTCCGTAATCATCTCGATGATGACGTGTGAGGAAGATGCCGTTCTTTCTCCCTTCGCAATTACATACGTACCTATGTATAAGTAGTTATCCACACTGAAGAAATAAGATGGAGAAAATGGGTTCCGTAATCATCTCGATGATGACGTGTGAGGAAGATGCCGTTCTTTCTCCATTCGCAATTACATACGTACCTATGTATAAGTAGTTATCCACTACCAGCTAACTAGCATAACCAGAGTAGTTTAGCACTTCCTCCTCTCTTCTTAAGAGGATGTTGATGCTACTACAGCTGCAATAGTAATGCAAACATTAGCTTCAGCACAAAACCATGAAGGGCACTTATTTACCGCGCTACACTGATTACAATTGTCGAGCAAAATTAGATGTTTTGAGGCTGGCATCTAAGTATTTTCCCTCGAAAATTGCTTAACTGTTCCTAAGAAATATGCTTTACTTGTTGTCTGCCTTGAGACTGTTCTATGCATGTTATACATACGTACCTATGTATAAGTAGTTATCCACTACCAGCTAACTAGCATAACCAGAGTAGTTTAGCACTTCCTCCTCTCTTCTTAAGAGGATGTTGATGTTACCACAGCTGCCATGGTAATGCAAACATTAGCTTCAGCATAAAACCATGAAGGGCACTTATTTACCGCGCTGCACTGATTACGATTGTACGGAGCAAAATTAGATGTTTTGAGGATGGCATCAAAGTATTTTCCCTCGAAAATTGCTTAACTGTTCCTAAGAAATATGCTTTACTTGTTGTCTGCCTTGAGAATGTTCTATGCATGTTCAGGCAGCTTTAGTTTATTCAACATATAATTTCCATTCACGTTCTCTTTTTCCCTCCCCTTCAGAACATGCCCAAAGGAAACAGCGTTTCATTTACTGTACTCATGCAACCAATCCTGTTTTCCCCTTCCGGAATGAATTCAATAGCAATTTATCGGTTATTTCTTTGGTTACACTCGACAAATTCGGTTGTTCATTGTTTTGATGGGTAGCGTCCTCATGCAAGCAGCATCGTCCCCATTTGAGCATTTGACTGTGTTGTTGGCGACATTCGATTCATGTGATGAGTTCTATGTGAATGGATATAGAATTACACTAAATTCACCGAGAAAGTAACTTTTTGTGGAGTGTACGATTACACTCCCTGATTGTCATTGGAGACTTACCGCCAGAAAAAAATGCCTTTTTTCACCGATTTTCGGAAAAGTGAAACCAGCTCGGGCGGAACCAAATATAATGATGACGAAGTTTCAAGAAAAATGTATGCACATCTTTTTTAGCATGCACCAAACATCCTCTATTCCACTTCCTCTATTAAGCTTCTAGTTCTCACTCACGCAACGCGATAAAAAAAGCGGGGAATTAACGAACAGTTAGATCAAGAGGCATCGATAAGGTAAACAATACATGGAGAGGTGAGCAGGTACAAAAACATTATCATTACAATTGCGAAGCGTGATATGAGCATGTACTTACGCTAAAAATTATAAGATTAAAGTAATCGGAGTAGTGTTGCGGGTTGAGATGAATAACGTGCTGCTCCTATAGCATGTCCATTCAAGTAGAGCTCATTATTGTTGCGCTCGCATTGAAGTGTCACTCCACTTCTTCCCCCATTTCATCAGGGAAAAATTCATTCACTTCACGTGAAAAGTCAACAAAAAAAAGCTTTTGTTTTCCCTTTGAAAAGCCGGAGGATAATTAAATCGGGGGACAAAAAGGGAATATAATGATGATGAAATGAGAGGCGCAGGGAATGTGATAGCATCATCTTTTTTTATGAATGTGATAATTATGAAAAAGACAAAAACCAGCTGCTATTTAATTAATGTTTTTATCAGTCTCGTTCCCGGGGAGTGAGTCAAGAGTTAGTGATAGTGACATGAAAAAAAGCAAGTGAGTACTTACAACCTTACGCTTCTTTTCGCGAATGGTATGACAGGTAAACCAGTCATTTCATGTGTTTTGAGAGCTCCTCACAGTTAAAGAGGAGGAGGAGGGCCCAGTGTTCTGGTAATTTTGCATAGTGCAAGAATGGAAGAAGTACTAAAAGTAAAATTGCGATTCGGAGGTGGCGAACGTACTTAATGTGTGCTCTCCACTTCGTACATGAAATGGCGATGTTGAGCACATCACAATGACACTTGGAGCCACTCTATTGATCATGCACACACTTAACCAAATTAAGATTGAAGGGGCCACCAATGGCATACCTTTCCCTTTAGTGACGGAGGTGGCGAACGTACTTAATGTGTGCTCTCCACTTCGTACATGAAATGGCGATGTTGAGCACATCACAATGACACTTGGAGCCACTCTATTGATCATGTACACACTTAACCAAATTAAGATTGAAGGGGCCACCAATGGCATACCTTTCCCTTTAGTGAGTAAATGGAATGTATGTGTCAGGTAAAAGCAGGAGTAAACGTCAAGTACCAAAGCCTTCTGTGAAGATTCTGTGAAACAAAATGAAGATTTCTGCGTAATGAGTCAATACACGAGATGAGTGAGGTTGGAGGTTTTCATTTGGCAGGCACACCGATGAAAGGAGATTTTATTTCGAGAGGCATTAAAGTATTCCTAAAACACGGGCCGTCGACAATAAAATGGATGATGGAATTTTCGTTAAAATATTTTAGCGAAAATATCTATTTCTAGCGGAAAATAAACATGTGTTATGTGTAGCGCATTTCATTTGCACATATTACTACTTATCACCACCCTAGGGAAAGCCTCAGAAGTTTATGGGTTGACGGGCCAGATACAAAAAGAGATGAGATCTTCGTCGACATCAGAAACCGATTTCCAGATCGGATCCTCTCAGTTTTTTGAAGTTTTAACAATCCTCGTGAAAGTTCTGAAGTACATCGCCATTAACACGGGAGAAGTGAACATGAAAGGGGTTTGTTGATCACTGCTGTCATCAAACCGCTTAAGGTTATGTCAAGTGTGAACCTAAGCCCATCTTTTTTCAACGCAGCAGCAATGTGTACTTACTCATCTATGTAGTATGTGCTTGGAAATTTCAGCAGCGCGTGGAGAAATGAGGAAGTTGAGGGAGAAAAATGTGGAAAATATGTCATGTTTCCTCCTCCATTAGTGGCGGGGTTCTTGTTGACGTAAAAATTTGTAGCTGTCGTCTTAGCCATCCTATCATCAACATCTCGGGGAGATCCTTCATGTAATTTTTCGGCTGAGAGGTATTTGTTTTGGAACTGCTAAGCAGATTTAATGTAGCGAGGAAGTAATTGCTTTGAAGCTGTCATTATTTCTACTTTAAAATGTGCGTGGGACACTGGGCGGAAGAGTGGGCAGGCTGGCAGGATTGGGAAAATTTGAGGGAGAGATAGAGAGAGCCCTCGGAAACTTCGGGATAATTAAATTTAGACAGTTTACCAACTTTCTCATTTCAGAGGCATTATTTTCCAGGAACTTTGGAAGCGTAGGATTGATGGGACATGTGAAACTTGCCAAAGATCTATAAAAAAATCCCCCTCGTCATTATCATCATCAACGTGATGATGGTGGGGTAATTCACTCAAACTTTTTTTTACCTTCATCATCATCTTACAGATCGAACCGGTATTACAATCAGGTTGAAGTTTTCTCCTCGCCCACTTGATTTTGGGAAGGGAAGGTGAAAGCTTCATTATCTGTTTTGCGGAGATGAACAACGAAAGGGAAAAGAAATAATACGCTTTTTCGGGGAAAAGTTGAACCCTTCCAACATCCGCAGCATCATTATCATTTCCCCCATAAGATCCTGCCATTCTCCAAAAAAACCTGCTGCGTAAATACTTGATGGCCTAACGGGGGCGTAATTGTTCTCGGAATAAAACATGAAAGAAAGAGTAGAGCTTGCATCAATTCAACTGATTAACGAAAAGAAAACAAGTATCGAATGAACAAGCAAAACGATTCCCACGTTCGCCTGGTAAACATGAAAGAACGATTTTTGGAACGAGGCCCTTGTTTATAATGATCGGTTATTCTATTCTACTCTCAAAACATTTGCGTGTGTGGGAGACCGCTCTACTGCTCGTGAGCTCGAGTGGAGATGTCGACAAAAAAACAAAGAGTAATGTGACGACAAATGTAATTCGATTCATGCTTTCCAGAACAATCCAAACTAAATGGCCGGGATGGAAAATAATCCGGCAAGGATTTTTTGTACAATATGAGAGAGAAACGAGGGTTATGATTCGCTCCTTCAGATTCGCATACGTCAACTATTTATAAAATTAGAAGTCTAATCGTTGAGGAAGCAGGATGTCAAAACACCGTGGGCGAAGAATCGAAAAGATGAGCAATTGCTGATTAGTTCGTATAATTTTCCGACTTCCGGCACCAGTTTCGTAAAACTGAGTCAAATTTCGCGGAACACTCGCATCATTGACGTAAATCCTGATTTCAGTGCTAATCTGTTATTGTTCGGGAGTCAATTATTTAATTGATATTTATAGGTTTTGAACGTCATTCAATAATAAAAACTAATTTAATTCACCATTAACTTCAAGTTTTAAGCAAAGAAAGAAGATGATGCAGAATGATGGAAAGCACTCGTTTGTATCAAATTTCTATAGCATTATTTTGAGATGTTTATAACGTGACCAGTAAGAGGTCAAGAGAGAATAGCGCTATAAAAACGCTTATATACTCAATCAACCTCATGATGATATTATTGTGCCGTTACAACAGCTCCTGAGGATTTCCTATGCCCTCCCTCACCCCCAATATCAATACCATTATGCCTAACGTCTATAATTTTCTGGTGGCAGGCATCATGTATGACAAACATTCGAACAAATTATTACGCACGCCAAGAAGGGCAGAATGGGAGAATTCTGCTCATCACAATTCCTGCTGCGATAATCACATTTGCCATGAAGATGAACGGGAAGATGGCATGAAACACGTTCACTCCTTTCGTGCTTGTTCTCAAGCCAGGATAACCATGAATTTTTCATACTCGTGTGGAAGATCAAAGATCAAAAGCTATAAAGTAATTGTGTTAAGGAAACACGAGGAAGAGATATCAAGAGCTCCTTCCACAAGAAGTGAATGCGTGAGCGCTCCACTGCAACTTCAAACCTCTTATTTCCCGTCGTCATTTTCAGAAGGAAAGGAGGACGAGCAGTAAAATGAAGTGAAGCGCGCACATACTCACTCCCAGTGCGCTTATTTTTTTCCTCGTAGTTTTAAAAGGAACTTCATACTCACATTCTCTTCCCCATGAACTCGAACAATCCACATTCAATATTATTGTTTTATGGGCCTGATGCGTAAGCAAAGGCCAAAGCCAAGAAAGAGGAGAGCACTTTACATGTTTCATTCGAATAAAAAAAATACGAAGTCGAAGTCGATGGAAATAAATAAATTGTGAGCAGTTAAGTAGGAAGAAGCATGCACGCAAAGTACTTATGGTACTCTCTACGTCTACAGATATCTTTATGAGTGTACTATTCCGATGCAAAGTCAACGTAGTCCTGGAGTCTTGTCCTATGTACCCTTCACTCCCACAATTTTTCTCTGTCCGAACAATAAAGCAAGATGGAAGTATCTGAAACGACCAATTCAGCTTCTTTTTTTCCCATTTACGAACTTCCCATTTCCCATGAATCAAAGGGGGAAAGTACTGATTGCACATGGTGGCTTAAGAATCTACCAAGCATTATTCTCCAAGTCAACATATTTATTTCTGTATTGTACTTAAATGGCAGCAGTAAAAACTACCGAGTTTGTGGGACCACTCAACGGATACATGACACGAACAATGCTGAAAACCATAAAAGCATCTTGTTGGATAAAAACAATGGTCGTAATAAATACCCAGGGAAATCTGAACTATGGCATCATCTTCTNGCATCTTGTTGGATAAAAACAATGGTCGTAATAAATACCCAGGGAAATCTGAACTATGGCATCATCTTCTCCTCCCAGAAAAAAATTTTTTCGTCTCTTCGAGTTCGACTTCGACTTCACCCGCACAACTTCACAGTCCACTGTTTGAGTTTTTGAGAGCTGATTAAGTACAAGTGCGCTATCCTAAAATTATTTTCGCTCTCGAGGATTTCATTCATTTTCAGAGTTTCTCGAATGTTGGAATTGTATACTGAGCAAATCAGCATCTTCAGTTTCTACTTAATAGTCACGGAATACATACTACTTAACCCATGTGTACCTATTTTATATGCCCTCCAGTAAAATCATCAAGAACAACAATAATATCATATATATACTCACCTACTAGCCAAGAAATACTGAAATTCCGGAGAATTGATTCTACAGAGTCTCCCGGAGAATGAACGCGAGAGATGCATGATACTCCACTGGAGGAAAGCCTCAGCAAAATTCAAATCATCATGAGTGAGTGAGAGAGAACGCCATCACCATACTCACTCGTGGCGATTTTTTTCTTCCTCTCCATCCATGATTCATCCCACCAGAAACTTACTTCTTTTTTTCTGGTAGATACACACGTCCATACCTTGAATTTTCTGAGAAGTAGATTCCTCCTCCTCCTCCTCCGGAAGAAAAAAAGCAGCTAGTTACCAACTTCCTTAGCTACGCGCGCCTCGCGTTTTTTCATAGGACTTTTCTAGGTTTTCCTCGCGTACACAAAGTTTCCTAAAATATATAGCTTACCACCACCGTATCGATTGCTATGCGCATGTTTCAAAAAAAGGGCAATGAACCCTGGGCAAACTTTCTGGATCTCTATGAAAACACAATACTGTGCCTCCTTCCCTCTAGCATAGCTCCTTTGAAAACCAAGCCTGTTTTCATGTTTCTGACTGCGTGCTTCCAGAAAAAAAGAGAGTTTTCTCGGAAAATACAAACCCATTCAGAGGCAACAACAAATACCGAAGAAGCCAGTGAAAGGGTATAATAGCACCGCGATATATCTTTTTTTTATCCTTCCTAATATATGGCTAACCTTGTGGCATGCTTTTTTCTCAAACTTCCAAAACAAAGGCAACAACATCAAATTACTAATGTTTATGCGTACATAAGTTCTCATTCTTTCCTTGTGATCTCCAAGCTCTGTCCAAACTGAGCTTGTGTGGAGATTAGGATATGCGTATGGTAAATGCTGCGCTCACGATGATTGAAACAATGTATCTATTTTTTTCTCTCTCTGAAGCCGTCACCTTGATTACAGGTAATTTTCTCGGATTAACCCGTAACTGACTGCGTTAGTGCTCTCGGTCCGGTCAATTTTGTTACAGTTGCTAGGCACTTTCCTCCTGAACTCTCAAATTACTCCTAAAACGAAAGAATGGGAGGGAATGAGGAAATCTCAAAAAACTGAGAGAGAAATAGAAAATCTAGGGAACATAATACTTATCCTTACGTTTTGAAAACAAGCTTCAAAGGAAAAAGAACCTGTCCCAAAATTCCCACGATTGCGACTCATCACTACATTTTACCATTTAGGTTTGTTACAGAACGTTCTCAATCATTTACGTTGTTTTTCTGCTGCGGAAGAGGTGCAATTATAGAAAAGAGAGAGAAAAAAATCTTTCGTGGGGTATATATTCAAGTTGTTTGGATTTTTTAAAAGAAATGTACCAAACATTTTTTTTATTTCCTCCCCTCCAGAGCAAGGTACCAGAACGCTAGTTTCATGAATTATCCATCTGCTCCGGAATTTGGGATTTCCCTGCATCTCTTTCCAGCAAAAATAGCATATCACATCTTATTGCACTCTAGCAGATTCCTATATTTCGAAGGAAAGAAATAATTACGCTTTCTACAATAATTCTACATTATTTATCGCACAGCTCTGAAAGTCACTCTCCGCCCGCTGTAGCTTCACAAATTATTTCGGTAGACAAGGAACAGGACCGCTGGAGAACGTACATGTGTATATCATACCAGTTCACCGTTAAACAGAATTCATGGAAGCAATTTGTTGGAAACGAGAGAAACGCCTCGACACCGCTACATTCCAATAAAAATCCATGAGGATGTACAAGTACAAAAAATAACAACAATGCCATTCCATTATTTTTTTTCCTATTTCCACACAGTCCCTATGTTGATGATGAAGAACGGAACAACGTGGGGATTTCAGGCCACTTTATTTCTTCCACAGAGGCGACGAAAACACGATGATTAGAACTATGAGATCAAAAAGGAGAGAGTACATGCCACTAATGCAACATTACCAGGTTTGCTGTTGCATTTTTTTATATCTTCACCATCTGTAAAATAATGAGGACTAAAGCGGGTTAAACCGCCGCCTTGAAATGCGTTTCTTTCAGAGATACATGGATTATGCAACTCCGAATTGCCTACTTTGTGTCGATAATGATGAGAACTTGGATTTGGATGATGCGGTTTTTGTTGCCCCTACTCTTGAAATGTGAGACGCCCAA
>JAHZNH010000098.1:0-18033 GCA_027744355.1 Tyrannoseira gladiata
TTTGGTGGTGGAAGGAGAAAATCCAGCAGTTCAGTTAAATACTTATCAGTTGTGTTTACAAACTCTCGTCGCGTCGAAGTCAGCCACTAATTAAATCATCCAATCCAATTTAATTTCCAAGATGCCGAACTGCCCAAAGTGCGAGAAACCAGTGTACTTCGGTAAGTCTAATTATGCACCTAATTCTCCCTAATTAGCTATTATCTCTGGATTACTAATACTAGTAGTATTTTTAGGACATTTTTCTTCCCTAAATGGGGAATCGTAACCGTTTAGAAAAGTTGAATGGAGAACGGACAAGAATGTTTAATTTAGGGAATGATGTCATACAGGCTCTCCTCAGACACAAAAATCTCATTTTTTTTGTTACATCTGCAGGCAAACAGGGATGATCACATTATTAGTGCTGAGGACAGCGACAGAGTTAGGATTTAGGATTGAGGGATTTTGCATTATGCTTTATTTCAGTTTAACTTCGCTCTTTTTATGCCCTTCAGCTCAATAAAACTAATTTGAATGGATCAGCTGCCTGAAGTTTTACGAATCAGTCATGTCAAGTCGCCAGTCATTATTTGCGTGTGAATGCTATCATCACTTCAGTGAACCGTCGCAGCTGCACAAATTAAAAGCTTCGTTCTTGGTGACTTTGTCTTCATAATTCATAGATCGCGAGAGATAAAAGAGCGACAAAGGCCTAATGGCATCTTTAGCTATTCATGGCGACAAAATCTGTCTTCTCTTTGAAGTGTGATGCCAATAATGTGCTACTAGATATTTCATATGCAACGTGGATTGAGGTAAAACTCGTGTGTAGTACTGGAAGCCTATTTACTTACTTCATGACTTCATGCATCTGCATTCTTCGAAGCCCACCAAAGTAGTTTTTTCTTCTCATGATTGCCTGTACTTGTGCTGATGTTATGTCACATTCATTCAAGGTTACATAAATTTTATGCAGTTTGCGCATCCCATGAACATAAAACGATTTTTTATCAGCTTTTGGCTTTTAGTTTCGTTTATATTCCCTCCTCTCCATCCTCCGAAAACCTACAAGTCCTTTTTTTTTTTGCTTCATGTCCTGGTGGATTTTTATTTGCAAAAAATCTCTGGTGGCGTTAGTAGGGGAGAGCTGGGGCGTGAGGAAGAGTCGAAGAGTAGATATCTGATTTACGAGGGATTTTCCAAATTATATTGTCCTTTGCTTCGCTTGACTGACATCACGTAATTAAATATTTTCCATGAGTAATGGGCTGACGAGTAGTGGGCGGATTGCAAGATTTTACGTTTGCCGACATTAGGGAAAATGATGAAAAATCATAAGAACTTCATTGTAGAAAACGGCAGAACGTGTAAGGAAAAAATTCTCAATGTAATGGGATAAAATCTCTGTAATCTGTATCAAAGAGGAATTTGTTCCAGGCAGAGATAGCTTTTGTGACATTTGGCTCTTTGTCGGCTACTTGGTTATTCTTTCGATCGGCTCTCTTTCAGAAAATTATAATCTTGATGTTGGCATGCGCAAGTTCAAAATGAAATACAATACTTTAGCTTGTTTGCTACCGGCGAATCTTTTTGCCTTCCTTTTTGGATTTCGGCTCTCAGATTATACCGTCATATCCTCCCCTTCGATGTACTAAAGTTACCTCGAAATCCTCAATTGTTGTTGATCGATCGAGATTCATGATTATGAAAAATTATACGTTCCACAACTCAAAAGATTGGAGAGAACGTAGGTTGCTGATGTACTTTATTATATTGGTAGAGACAATCAACAGTGTAACGAGAAATTAATGCAAGAACAATTTTTAACGACTTGCAAAAAAGTTGATTTGATTCTTTTACGAAATCTTTTGAGGATTGGATCGAATCGAGGAGAATTCTCATTTGTGGATGGTGACAGGGAATATATATTACTTATTGCAATGTATCTTGATAAGAAAAACTACCAAATCAAATACGTAATCCTCAGCCTCTCGTGCTTTTGGGTGTTGGTCAGAGTCAGGCCCAGCCATTTATACTAAAGCGAAAGTTTCAGCCTTTTTAATGGGATTAAGAAGAAAGAGATTTTGTTTATGTCAATCTCATTTCAAGTTGAACTACGACTCGACTCGCCTGCCTGTATGCAATCCACATTTTACTGCATAATTTAATTATCCTGCCTATTTGCTTGCTGACAAACCATCATCGCAGCGCGGCCCTTCATTGCCACACATTCGAAGAAAACAAAAATCTTAAGCTGGACTATAACAGAGTGCAAAGCAAACTATTACGCCGAATGTTTTTGTAAGGATTCCATCACTCACAATCGTCAGTTACGATTTACCTTTGAGAGAAGCACATGTACGTACACATTGGAAGGATAAATAAGTACGAAGCGTTTAGGTCGTTGTCCAATAAATCAAGAAATTGCCACGTTGTTCAAAGCAATGTTGCGTAAGGGTCGTAAAAAATGGAACTTATTTTGATTTGATTAAATTATGCAGAGTTTCTCAATATCTTAACTATTTACACACGCCTCAGACTATTTTTCGGATGCAGAAGTAGAACTACTAGACCACTTTAGATAATGTTGATCAATGAAGCTTTGGAATTGGATTCACTCACTTTGCTTTTGCCTTGATTAATTGGTCCATGCAAATTCATTTTTTATCATTAACTTTCGGGCTCGCAGTCTTGTTTCATTAGTAATTTTTCCAGGATGAGATTTTAGCAATTAGGAGTATTTTTTTCAGTTTGAGCATTGACCAATCATCAGTAGGATTTTTTTAAAGTGTGATCGAATCCACTATCCCTACCTTGCCATTCAAGAAAATCATTACTTTGAAGTGGTAAATCACGCATATATTCATATTCTGCCATATATTCATCGTGGCCTTTAATACTCAAGACTCAACCTCCTTTGACTTTTGGGCTTGTCGATTGTTCCATACAAAGTCTGTCTTCAAATATTTTATTCATAAAACACGACCAAGTTTAGGGCAAGTGGGCTCGGTTGCATTTTCGAATTTGACTCGCTTCAGTAAAAATGCGTGTAATAGTCACAAGCTGTGGCTGTGGGTAGGTAAAATATTATATTCATAATAATGCGAATGTGGTCTACTTTGGTGCGTAAGATGATTGTAAAAAAGTTTTCAGGGGGTCAATGAGGTCAGTCACTCCACTCTTGTTTCTAAAAAGAATCCAAATCCGTCTTAGCTTGCGTTTATTTATTTAAAAATAAAACTAACGTCAGTCGCAGATTTTAATTTTGGCAATCATTATGTTCGTGGATAAATCTGAAAACCTACGCTGGGTTTCGGCCAAGCCAGGGAGTATCATCATCACACATATCCTCATCTATCACATCATCGTGTTTCATTTACATCGTGCAACGCACTCTCCACTCCCCACCTTGCCTTGTAGCAATAAAAAAATGAGAGGAACAGTTTGAAAGAAAACGTTATTATTTTTTTTGCTCTTTTAGCGCGAAGGTGGAGGTGCAGTTTTTCATATTCCATTGTGACTAAAATGTCTTTGAAAATGAGCACTGAAAACGCGGTTATCGTCTTCTCACGTCGTTCAGAAAGGAGTGTTTAGGAGAAGAAGTGACGCTAATTTCTCAAAGAATTCGTCAGGCGTACACATTGTTTAGCATGTAAACAATCAGAAAAGCCCTCGCTCTTGCGTTGGCGTTTGTTTTGGATGGAAGATGGGAAGCGAATTGGATATGAGTGATGATATGATAAGTCTTGTCTAGGCCCCCGTTTTATAAGAGAGAAAAAAAGAAGTCCATTCACTAAAATCTCCTCCGCCAAGTTTAGAAAGAATACTCAGATACTCAGGCCCATCAGATCCTCCGCTCAGGTAATAATTTTTGCATCTTGGTAAGACTGATTGGTAGGCAGGTAAATAGGTATTATATATGTACGTAGACAAGTTTTTTTTCTCTTGAATGAATCGATTCCTAATTCGCCCTATTGCACTACGATGAAAAAATTACGACACCAACTCAAAATCCAACCATCTCATCCTATAAAAGAAAAAGTCCTGCGAGTGATATGCACTTTATAGCGCCATAAAGTGCAATCCTTTTTTGCAATGGCAAAGTGGACACTTCTTCTTCCTCATCTCACTATTCGTCTTCAGTCGCAATAGATCCTCTTCACTAAAATATATGAGAGCTGAGGTTTGGTCATGATAACGAATTTTTAAAAGATGATGGCTCCGAAGGCATGCTGGGCGTTAATGATCAAACTGATTTGTGTAATTGATTGTGTAGTGTAGTTATATGCGTGTAAAATGATGTATCAAAGCAGGAAACTTTGAAGATGCTTTTGCATCTACTCCCCAAACATTTTGGATTATTTACCATCCTCATTTTTTATATGCGCGACATTTTCATGCATTTTTCCGTTTTCTCTTTTAAACACGCATAAAAATTATTATGATGTAGCAATTGCATGCAATCTGTTTTTACGGTTTATAAATTGGATTAATATCAAAATGATGCAGGCAGACATTCTTAGACTAAGTAACCCTTTTAACCGTAGGCCATTTTCTGATTCTTTAGAAGGGAATATAGTGGTTGTGTTTAAACTTTAGTGTTATGACTCAACTTCATATTCTTTGAAAAGGAGAAAAATTATTATATTGGGTCCAATTATTGAGTTATGACTTTGGTGACTCTAAAATATGCTCATGTGGTACTTCTTTTTGACGTTATTTTATAGCCGAGAGGAAGTCCAGCGAATGTAAAAGGAAAGGAAAGATACAATATAAGTGATATAGGTTGATCATCATCATAATAATAACTACATTTTCTTTTTTTCTCGCTTGTGAGACTTATGAGAAAGCAAGTCAGCACATTTCTTTGCTTTTTTTTGCTTCATTGGCACCAGAAAAGGTACTCATTGACAAATTTATAGGCGATCATAAATAAATTAATTAATTTGCAAATGAATAGTACTTCGTACTTGTGGCCCATTGCCCCGTTTTCCTACGAAACTGCAGCATCCACATGCCTTCTCCGTGAAGACGATATAGTTGGGATGCTCATCCGTCCTTTCAACAAACTTGACACACGTTGAGTTCTCCCAGTGTCGCATCGCCTAAAAAAGATGTAAGAAGACAAGACATTTTTTTTCATACTCACAAAATGGCAGAGAAAGAAATTATTAGCATGTATGAAATATAATATAAGCAATATAAGCATATCCATCATCATCCTATCTCTGATCTCTTCTCCCGTCTCTGTTTTTTCCTCAAGTCCATCTTATTTTCTTAACTTTATCGGTCATTAAACATTAAAGTGTGCGTCATTTTTTGCAAACTCACTTATTTCATTATAAAACTTATAAACTATATTGAATAAACTTGTACTAAATAAAAGTATATATGAATTCCTCGACCTGTTTGAAGAGCGTCTTGTGAGCCCCGCTGAAGTTCCCATCAATTTCATAGGGAATAACCCCATAATCCCAGATACGCTCTCGTCTCGCTGTCGCCGCTCTTCGACCTCGTGATATTTTCTCCTCCTCTTCTCCCACAAAGTTGTTCATGAAAATGTCATCCTCATACAGATATTGAGATGAATCTATTGAGAAACAAAATTATTAAATAGAAAATATATTACAGTCGTAGGAGACTCAGCTCCAATACTTAGTAACTTTTGGAACCACCATCACTTTTTCGTTACAAATAATTGTTGAAATTGAATATTTTGCTTTTAAAGAAATGGCAAATGAGGAGTAAGGATGTACAGTTAATATACTTGCAGATGTTCATGTCATCATCTTTGCTGGAGCTCAAGTTGAATTGACCGTGAACCAGCTGATCCGCGCTCCACTTCTGCTTGTAATACCGCCGCCTCGGTTCAAAATCATCATTCGAAATCTGTATCGATGAAGAAACGACGCGTGCTGCGGCTGCGCCATGGTTCTGGCCAGCAACTTGTACGACAAGTATTAGGAAGGCTAGAGTGATGAGAAACAGTGACGATGAGAAGAGTAGTAGTATCACAGGGAGCACTCCACCACCACTCGAACACTGCTGCTGCCTCCGTCGCCGCCACTTGCACAGATACTCGGATGAGCAACCATAGTTATTGCAATTATTATTATTATTATTATTATTTGAAAGAGGCTGATTAAACACTCGAACCGGTTCTCCATTTCCCATGGTGATTATGATTAAAAATTATCTTGGACTTTAGTTTACTTGGCATCAAGACCCTTTCCTTAAAATTTACCGGCCCTTTACTTTCCACATTTGCCTAATAACTGTAAACTGCATTCCAGCACACACTTACTCTATATAATTTAACATGTTTCACTCTCATTATCACTTGTAGCAAACCAAGTCTCTCCCTTTTCTCTGTTTTCTTTCAATGGTGAATATAAATATGATAACAACAACAATAGACGGGTGGGTGCAACAAGTGCATCCTCCAGAGATCCACCCTTTTCATGACTCCATTCTTATCTTCACACACTTCCTTCACTCTCTCGCCACGATTTTTGTGACTAGCCAACTACTAAAGATGAGAACTTGGGACTAAAGATTGGGACTTTTCATAGATACTTTGGGGATTAGGTTCAGTTGAACTGCACTACGTCTGGTAATGGCTTTGACTTTGATTAGTAGCCGTACTCAATCGCCTTATGTAAGCATCAGTGAGTAAGTAGGAGTCCAGCGCTGAAACCAATCTTAATTCCGTGAACTATCTAATGGTAACAAGTTTTCATCTCTTTTTAGTTTCAGAATCCGTATTATAATGTATTAATACTGCAATGACAATGTGTGTAAAAGATGTCTATATTATTATTACAGTTGTTTCAATCTCCCTTCACGACTTTCTGTGCCAGAGAGTGTTTTTTTTTTAAATGATGATGATGATGATGGACCTGTGTCCTGCACCCTATTAAATGAGCCATAGAGCTCACTTTAATCCTAACTTGTGAAAAGGTCTGCTGTTACCATCATCATCATCACCATCACCATACTCGCCGTCGTCGTCATTTTTCCACATTAAAATACTCATTTCTGATCCCTGCTCACAACATTGACTTGCGCATCTACTTATGAAAATAGACGTAAAATGATGCTCCTGCTTTAATGGTCATTTTTATTCAGAGCATGGCAATCGTCAATCAAATGTTTGTGGACGAACAAAAAACAACAACATTTTTCATCTTCTCGTCTCTCCCCCTACAACTCCGATTTGATAAATAGGAACCATTTGTTAGCGGTGGTGGTGGTGCATCAAACAAAACGCTCTATTTAATATGGGAACTGGGACTGGACAAGTGAGATTAAAAGACTTGAAACATAATGATTGTGAGATTTGAACAAGCAAACACCAGCACCACTCCATAATGATAAGTGTGTTAATACTTAAATTAGGTATCATCATAGCAATAGTAAGATGTAACCGTAGCCCAATATTTAATGCGTGAGATTTTCCACTGTTTATCTGCAAGTTGCGTAAATAAATATTTGGATAACACAATTACGTATTTCCTACACATCGGAATTTTTTAAAATGAAACTAAAAGACAGAATAGGTTTCATGACTCCGAAATAGACACCCCATTTTATTTGCCAAACTCGAACTTGACGGATCATTCGTTCGAGTAAATTGCCAAAATTGCGCCAACATGTTATTTGCGGATCAATCCAAAAAAATTAAAGTCCCATGTAAAAATCGAACCTAACCCAACATGCATGTCCAATGAGAGTTGGGAATTTTCTCTCAGGAAATGATTGTGTGGCACGAAAAAACGCCATTTTATGTCCAATTCGAAACCCAGTCACCCTGCGTTCGAATCCAAAGTGTCTCACTTGACCCAGCATGACTGGTGGATACGAAGGATATCAATGCCATTTTCCCCAAACTGCCAAGTATTTTAAATGGAAAAGATCGAAGTTGACCCACAATGTTAATCAAATAGGAAATGGAAATGATTTTTTATGGTGCAGAATCTATTTAACATCTAACATCTATTTAATATCATGGAAAACTGTATTTATTAAATATTGTTGATATGCATTATGTTTGCAAGACTGGAAGTTCCAATGCCTGATAAATGAACCTTCCCCTCCCGGTGAGGAGGAACATCTGGACTACTGGAAATCCCGAGCAGTTCATAAGTTTTATACATATATTTTTATCTACTCTCATATCAATTTATTCCATCATGACTAATTTTTATTGAACATGCAAAGCTTTCATAATAATATAACAAATTAATTTACATGAAATCTCAACTTTTATAATATGTCATGCACCCATATTCACACGAATGGCTACATAAGTATAAAAACACTATCATGGACGACCGATCAGTTATAATGCTTTCGGCAATTCTTCGTAGTAGCCATCTTTTTTTAACTGCCTGTTATTGTTTTGTTGGATCACAAAGCCTCCGTGAACACATCCTTTTCCTTCAGGTCAGCATCCTTCGCGAGATTGACCAGCTCCTTCTCGAGCTCATCAATCAGATTCGGGACATCAGAGGTGCTTGGAAGAAGACGCTCCATCAGCGATCACGCCAGCTCTGATTCTACCCGCATAGCTGAATAAGCAAACTCCGATTCCTGCAAGTTTTGTATCATTCACAAATCAATGTTTCAGGTTCATTCGAATTCAAATCAAACATGAACAAATTCAAACGCACAATTAATGATAATGGTTTCTTTAATTTCATACCCGTATTTCCTTTAATAGTGTTCCATCCAATAATGTCAATCAACTTCTGGCCTTGGAAAATCGTATACTCTTCTTTCGGTCCAGGAATATTACTGATCAGCACAGTTGCTTCACAGTTATCCATAAACCAGGGGATCGCATTTTTCGGCATGAGTCCGACCAATCTGATCAGTCCATAGTTCTTGACGATATCAGCACTCAGGACGAGTTCTCTTGCAGACCTGACTGCATAATTGAGTCGTTCAGCGTGTCCCTCAAAATCCAGTCGTAGTTTGAGGTGAGCCACAGTGAATCTATTTTGAGGTTTGATGTTTGGGTACGGCAACAGTGCGCACGTGACTCCAGCTCGAATTTTTTCTGGCACTGGGTTATTCTTTCGCTGCGCAAGCCCTTTCAAGGAGCCTCCAACGGCCGCAGCAAGTATCGAAGTGATTGTGGAGCCCTCATTCTTTTTCCGAATCTTTTTCACAGAGTCCAAGTTGATGCCCCTGGACCAGGCCAAAGTTTTTGGTCCAGTAAGGCCAGGTCCATGAAAGCAATTCAAGTCCCTGTGAAGCATCGACCGAAGCAGGGATCGTGATCCAAAGACCAGCATTTTCAAGTACATTAGAAGGCTCATTCCCCACGAGATATTCAGCTTCTGCAATGGGTCAATTGTCAATTTCACGGGCATGTCGGCAATGCAATGCTGGAGACAGTTTGCTGCAGATATTCCATCCATCAGAGCGTGATTGATGCGCCACACCAACGCGTAGTAATGGTTGCCCGTGTACAATTTATTGTTCTTGTTTGGCTTCTTCACAGTGATTGTATCGAAATTTCCAAAACCATCATCTTGATCCTCGTCTGGAGCATAGCAGTCATGTTCCTTACTGTACAAGAATTTTGGCACAACAAGTATTTCCCACTGGGGCCGATCCGATGGAAGAGGTTGGTCAACAAACTGCATATTAATAAATTTCATTTAAATTTTAAAAAATAGATTTAATTTTTACAATATTTTTAATGTTTTTTAAAAATCGTTCCTCATTTTTATTACCTGACTTATCTCACGGAGAACCTGTTCTTGGGTGAGTACAGCACTCGGATCATTGGTGATATACCTGACATGATCATCAATGCAAAAGTCCATGGGGTGAAGCGCTTCCCAGCAATAGAATCCGAACTTTGCAGTAATCCGACACCTTAACCGGGAGTAGGTCAACTTTCCGGGGTATTGGGGATCTTGGCAATTAATCACTGACTTCATGATTCTTTCACGAATCCGAGAAATGGAGCAGTCGCCTTGGATGACGTAGAGGGACATGAAAGAGCTATCATTTGCGTAAGCTTGATACGCCCATGCCGCATCCGAGCCGGACATTAGCTGATAGCGATCCGGATACCTTACTCTAAGCACGAGTCCAACGCACAGCCTTGCCAACCACAACAGAATCACAGCGATCAAAACAAACGGCGAAGCAATCAACACGAATAAATTACTCAGAATCACTTCCACCAACACCCGCACAGGATACAACTGTGGCCACACTGTGGTCCTCAAAGTGTCACAGAGCTTCCTGTACCTCTCCAGCACCCGGAGTTTCGCTTGGTCATGCATTTTCAGGAACTTTTCCTTCGTCGATTTCAAATAACTAATTCGAGGCAGGTCCAACTGGGGTTCCGGTCTATCAACCGTGATGACTTTGATGGGTTTCAAGATGCCCCGTATCCCGTCCTTACTTTTCCCGATGGTGGAGTCAGAATTGCAGAAAATATTAACATTATTACTATTAGTACTCTTCGCAATATTACTACTTTCTTTCCCAATCTCAGGGGCTAGAACATCTCCACTTCCCCCAAAAACCCGAAAGTCCTTAGGGAAGTTATTGTTATTACTTTTGGCCGGATTACTGTTATTGTCACTGTCACACTCCTGAGATCGCAAAACCGCTCCGAAATGCTTTTCAATAAACCTCGACTTTAGATCGGTGAACAGGTCATCCTCCGAAAATTTGCTGACCGTGGATGATGATGTCGTCGACGAAAGGACACTGGCGTTGCGTGCATTGAGCAAATTTAGGATTTTATTGTTGGTGTCAGGACTGATACTATTATTGTTACTCCGGTCACACTCCACGAAATGCTTCTCTATAAACCTCGACTTTAGATCGGTGAACAGCTCATCCTCCGAAAATTTGCTGACCGTGGATGATGTCGTCGACGAAAGGACACTGGCGTTGCGTGCATTGAGCAAATTCAGGATTTTATTGTTGGTGTCAGGACTGATACTATTATTATTACTCCGGTCACACTCCCTTCTTTGCTGCTGCTGATTTTGCTGTTGCCTCCGTGCATTTTCCTTGTTGTACTGGGAGCATTCCTCACGCAGCGTCGTTGTTCCAGCAACTCTCCCTTGAAAATAATTAGTATTATGATCCCGAGCACTGGAACTACTATAGCGGTCACACTCCCTTCTTTGCTGCTGCTGATTTTGCTGTTGCCTCCTTGCATTTTCCTTGTTGTACTGGGAGCGTTCCTCACGCAGCGTCGTTGTTCCAGCAACTCTCCCTTGAAAATTATTATCTTGATCCCGAGCACTGGAACTACTACTACCTGTACTCCTGCCACTACCACTACTACTACTGCTGCTGCTACCAAAAGTTACTTGTTGGAGGACTGGAACCTGTTCTTCCTCATCAGGACACGACTTTCGGTATCGTTTCGATTGGTGGTGGTGGTGATGATAGTAGTTACTGTGAGTCAGCTTCTTATTCTCCAGTTCATCATTATTTTTATCTGGAGTCTGATGTTTCTGGGATCGTGATACTCTGGTCCCTCCTCCTCCTCTCCTGATCACCAGCAGGCCCTCATCTTCTTCTGGGGTGAGCACACGGAAAGGAGTGAGAGTGGATGGAAGCTCTTTCGTTGGCAACACCATCGTCTCTAATTTTTGCACTTTTTGACCTTTTCTCCTCAAGAAAAAAGTTGCAGAGCTGAGAAAAGATTTTCCCACCCTTCTCAAGCACCTTACTCAGCTTCTGAATTTACACGAGGGCATTTACACTTCTCCCCTTTCTTCTCCGTGCATTTCACCACCTAGAATAGAAGGAACGACCGGAAATTATTATTTACTCTTGGAATATAATGGACACGGACTCTATATTTGGTTCCATTGTCAGAATGGTGGGAGCCAAACATTCAATTTTAGCAAAAAAAAGCTGCTCTTCTACTCACTCGCAATTGGAAGCGGATGCAGCAACATCCAAAAGTCAGTGATTATTTCCAGACTGACGCTCTACAGACTATTCCTTGCTGCACCCCCATATAGTAGATAGATAATAGTATCAACCTCAGCACTGAACTTTCTACTTTTTATATTCTCGTGGGAAAATTTCTCCATGAGTCCACTTATTGTTTTTTTACAAGTCCATTTGTTCTGCTGTCCGTTTCACTGTAAAACACGTCCGACCACCAGCCACTCACTCACTCACTCATCTAATGCGCAAATCGTCAAATTTCCACTGAATTATTTTGCAAACCAGAAAATCCAAACTACTTTATGTTTTCGATTCCAGTGTGACCTCAAACTCGGCATCCTTCATCCGACTAAATGTGCAGCCGCCAAGTGTGACTCACTTTTATTTATCTCCCACCCAAATCATTTTTTACTGCCAAAAGGTCATGTAAAAAAATTGGTACAGTTTCGCAATTCAATAATAATTAGTCGTTATGAATAAAAGTGGCCTATATAGTGAGTAAACCACTTTCAAAATATTTATTCTACTGAGAGATAATATGCCGAAAATTCAAAAAATGGGAGTCATAAACATGTAACAGCGGCAATGAAAAGTACACAAGACTGTGCTCTTCTTTCAGACGAGAACTTATAAAAACTATTTACTAAGACACGCAGGCCGCTGCAGCGCTCCTGGTCTAGTCAAAAGTCATGCACAAACTGACGTGCATCGATCTTCACTGAAAAATCCTTACGCACTTGCGATCCAAGCTTCTGTGTGCGCTGCACCACTTTGACATGACAGCGTTCGTGTAACAAAACAAGCTTCACTCACTCACTCACTCACTTCACGCTCAAGCAACAAAGCGCGTTTTCAAAAATAAAGTCGAAGGAGGAAAAAATCAAACAGCACTTGCGCGTTGTAACGTGAAGTCAGATAGTTTTTTTTTGCAGTTTCGAAAAACGCACATGTGCAGAACATATAACTAATGTTATTGTCGTTGTTTTAATGAGATTTGAGTCCTGATCCATAATTATACCTCCACCACGTTAAAACCGTCGCCAGCATTAAACGTTGAGCGGATTGTAGTAAAATAAAATAATATTAAAGCGCGATGAATATGCAGCGTATTCAGAAATAGTGAGGTTTATCCCATGTTTAATTTCTTAAGCGTGGCAATGAATGGGACTTTCGGGGACAATAAGTACTTTCCAACGCTTTATATAATCAAGTAAGTAAAGACTTAAAGTTGAGAAGGGGAAAAATAATAGTTATCTTTTTTATTCCCCTTTTTAATAATTCTCAGTAAAGTAGCGACAATAATAACAGGAATATCATAATCATCTTAAATCAAGATTACCATATATTCCTTACGAGATGAGCTAAGGTAGTTCTTCATCACAGAGCTCATTATTTACGATCGTTTATAATAAAATTTTACGACGATTTGTTTTGGTCGCAAAAGAAAACCCTTTATTTTTATGGCTTAATTATAGCTTTAAAGGGATCTCTTCACAATTCTTCAGGCAGGGAGATGCCTTAAGGGCTTCATCAGTAGCACCTGCATGTGCTATTCGTCTTCATTTACTTCGATTTACTGATTAATGAAGATTAGGTGTTAGATAAGAAGAAGAACAATCAAGCTGAATAACTTACGGTGGTGGTGGTTAGGTAAATACGACTTTATTCCTTCTTTGTTTGAATTATTTCCAAACCTTATTGAAATACGCAGGCATAGACATAATGCGTAAATATTTACCTGACTGAGCCACTTTATTTCAGTGTGCTTCAGGATTTCTTATCTCCTTCAAGCAAACAATATATTTACTCAAGTTTGCGCAAGCATAGGAGGAAAAAAACATGGGAAATCATTAGCGCGTTTTTTATTTGTTTTTAACTGTTCCCTACGCACTCCTGAGCCCTGAGAACGGTGTAATAGTAGGTAACACACATTTACTTGCCATGTAAAAGGCTATACAATTGCGGTGAAGATGACGATGACAATTTTGTGTACAAGGCCAAGCATACATGAGGAGCAGGCGGAGTTGTACTGAAATCCATTTAGCGAAGTCAAAAGTCATGAATTTTTTTTCACCCTTCTTGTCGTCAAGACCAAAAGCTTGAGTAAACAATAGAAAATAGGATTAGGTTTTTTTTCACCAAGTGCTCCATTTTTTGCCGGTCTGTGAAGTACTAACCGAGCATTCCCACTTCCCATTCATGATAATAAATTTTTATTTTCATTTTTTACTCTCCATTCAGGATTTTAGAAGAAGAAACAACACGCCTCAAGAAAATGGGAGTGAGAAAAAAAGAAAATAATTTTTTTGCACCAGAATATCTTTCTTATAGCTCATCATCATCATGTCATGTCATGTAATCTGCGATTGTCAATTGTAGCATTTTTCAAAATTTATTTTGCAGAAGTGGGAGTGACTGCGACATTCTACAATACAGTACTGAAATAATACTCTTAATCCCAGTCCCAGTGTGTTGAATCTGGCGTGTGGGATTTTGAATTTGAGCTTACTAACATGCTTTCGATCCCATACATTTAATTTTCTGAGAGCTAATCCTGTACTTCTCCTCATCATCCCATTATTCCATCCATCCTCATCCGTTTGCTGAGGCGTTACAATTGCGTCTGACTTTTCAAACAACAACAACAATGCCTCCCATGTGCCTTTGAAGGGAAACAAAGGCCCCTGCACGGTCTGGTCTGACTGCTGCTGCTGTGAGAAGAAAAAATAGTGAAAATCTGTGTAAAAAAAACTGTACTCTGGTGATGATGAAGACTAAAATTGCAATTTCTGAAACAGTTTATTCTTCAAGGATAAGAGTGAGGAAGAAGGGGAGGAGGATATAAAGAGGACTGGCTCTAGTAGTAGGCGGCAAACTAGCTATGTTTCCCGTTTCGACTCTCATTAAAAAGACACGAGGATTTCCACATTAGTTTAAGTAGCTTCAACTTACGTATCCTTATGATCGTGATCATCATCCCCCCCAGGAAACAAAGGCCCCTGCACGGTCTGGTCTGACTGCTGCTGCTGTGAGAAGAAAAAATAGTGAAAATCTGTGTAAAAAAACTGTACTCTGGTGATGATGATGATGACTAAAATTGCAATTTCTGAAACAGTTTATTCTTCAAGGATAAGAGTGGGGAAGAAGGAGAGGAGGATGTAAAGAGGACTGGCTCTTAGTAGTAGGCGGCTAACTAGCTAGATATGTTTCCCGTTTCGACTCTCATTAAACAGACAAGAGGATTTCCACATTAGTTTAAGTAGCTTCAACTTACGCATCCTTATGATCGTGATCATCATGCCCCCCACTCCTTCAATAAATCTTCCCTGAAGTCAACCCCTAGCAAGTCATTCTGTAATTTTCTAATCCTTCAATCAAACAAAAGCTACCATGCAAGTCCGAATGTGAGTAGTAGCAGTACCCTAGCAAGTCATCCTGTAATTTTCTAATCCTTCAATCAAACAAAAGCTACCATGCAAGTCCGAATGTGAGGAGTAGTAGTGGTTATAAGTAAATGGTGCATTTTCGTGAGAAAAAATCCCTGCTTCACTTGATTCCCTGAACCATTCTCAACTCAAAGAAAAAAGGGCTTTTCGCGTATTACAAATCGCAGTTATGTTCCATCCCCTTAGTACCACTACCACAATCATAGTTTTATCATCGTTTAAGCATAAATACTATTAGATCAGATCTGATCAGACCAGTCTAGAGAGGCTAATGAAGAATCATATTTAGTTAATGCCACACTAAAGCCGAGCAAACTACCATTTTTTTTTATCTGAAATGGTCATATTTTTTACCTGTAAAAATCCCTTTATGTTTAATAGGCTTACGAGCGAATAAAAAATATGGCACTCGGGATCCTGAATCCTAGAGCAGGTGAATATTTTTATCAAGGCAGTGATGATGATTATGATGATGATGAGATCAGGATTAGGTTCTGAAATATGACTTGACCGCTTGGAATGAATTTTTTAAAGCATTTATTCTGTAAATCCACCCAAGTAGATGAAGTCATGAAGAGTTGGGTTGACCTATTGCGTGAGTACTGACTTCTCTGCCCCTAAAAGGGGGGAAAACGAGCAGCAGGTTAATAATTTGAAATATTTTTACTTGAGAAATTCAAATCACTACAATTTCCATCTCTGAACTGAGCCAATCGGGTAAAGGGCAAGGAAAAGGGTTGATTTCTGCAAGAGCAAACTCATTTTTTTGCCAAAATGGCACTGGCGTCTGGTCGCTTTCATCCCATTCCATTTAAGTAATTTGACTTGAAGTTGAGGCAGTTCACAAAAGTTCACATGCTCTTACACGAAAATATTCTTTTATGATGATGGTCATAAATAATTACATAGTTTACAATTTTCTATCAGTGCAATTAGATAGATATTATTGTTTGATGGGGATCGATCCAATCGAACAATGGTGCGTGTGCCACCGCGCCACGCCACGCCATCAGTAGTGCTTCATAATAGATGGCCAGTAGCCACGCTATCATCCCACCTCACACCACAGCGTTCCCTAACGAATCTTGTCCTATCAAAACGATTATCATAATCATCATAAAAAATCACACATTCGTCTGCGGACCATCAGTCACTCACTTCATTGTAGAAGCGAAAAAAGGAAAACTTTTTCCCTAAAATGGATTTCAGAAAAAAGTGCATCACTGCCTTTGGCTTGGCTTGGCTCTATCTAATTAATTAATGTGGTTGAGGTTTTCTTTTTTGAATCTCTCAGGATCGAGCTCAGGCCCAGGTAATAATGGAGGGAGATGAACCCTCACATCACACATCACTTCAAATCACATCCCATTCCAAAGTACCTGCAACGAACTCAAGAAGCGGTAAGTTGAGGCAGTAGTACTTTCAGTCGTAAAAATCATTTCTGAAGGAATAGTAATTCCGCTGCTGATAAATACGTTATGCTTTGACGTGGTGGTATATTAGTGGCAGCTTTAATCATTTGTTATCGCGGAGAAAAACTCTCTTCATCCTCCTTCATTATCTTTTTATCATCAACTTCTCTCAGCAAAAATTATACACTACGCTTATCAATGTCCGATAAGTTCTCGTGCCTGTGCCTGTCTTGTTAGCAGCTAGAAGCACTACTACTACTCATAGAAGAAATCGTCATGTCATTAATTCTTCTCAAGTTGAACTGAACTTTGAAAAGTGAAAGAAAAATACACACATTTTTTGATTGCACAATAATATTTTTTTAGAAATAAGTACAACTATTTATCTCTTTTCTAACTGCCGCTCTAACTGACGGGTGAGTGCAGTAACACGCTGGCTGACTGACTGACATGTGCGTGTGCTCGGCTTCTTATCAATCATTATGTATGGCATGCTCGACACTCCTCGTCATATTAAGGCAGAATTTAAATGTGCA
Source organism: Tyrannoseira gladiata (assembly GCA_027744355.1). Taxonomy (NCBI): domain Eukaryota; kingdom Metazoa; phylum Arthropoda; class Collembola; order Entomobryomorpha; family Entomobryidae; genus Tyrannoseira; species Tyrannoseira gladiata. Next base: position 17,320 of record JAHZNH010000098.1, read on the forward strand.
TTTTTTCTAATTTTTACGAGATTACGAGAGAAAAATGAGTCTCGCGATAACGTTTTTTTTCAGAACTGCAGGGCTCAACTCAATTCAGTTTGAAACACGCAAAAAATGAGAGCGTTATTCACGCCGCTCAAATATGGAACTTATGATGCAGCAGACTGATGTCATCTCTCTCGTTGTTGTTGGCAAATTACTCGTAGTCCTCGAATGGTGATGGTGGTGATTGTCCTAATCATTTCGTGGCGGTCATTGATTTAATTTTTTGATACCAAATTACCAAAAATGAAATTTATTATGCCAAGCATGAGAAATCGCATTTCCTCGCCAGAATATAAGGCCTGGCTTAAAGGAGGAATATTAAGTACAAGTGTGAGGACTATATTATAATGATGTGATAATGAATGAAACTGCAAATAAAGCATGAGAAATCGCATTTCCTCACCAGAATGTAAGGCCTGGCTTAAAGGAGGAATAAGTACAAGTGTGAGGACGATTATATTATAATGATGCGATAATGAATGAAACTGCAAATAAACATGATTTTCTTCATTCTTCATCGGACACGGAATTGCATGGTGTTGGAGGGAGTATATACATACATAATATGTTTGGCGACTTTTTAAAAAATAGTTTATTTTTCTTCTTCAAGCGTAACTAGACTAGAGCTAATGATGAATGAAGTAATGAAATGACAGCAATGATTTTGTGAGTTGTAAT
>JAHZNH010000099.1:0-16913 GCA_027744355.1 Tyrannoseira gladiata
TAAACTGTCATAATAGTATTTGCTATACTACTCTAAGCCAACGATCTGATGATCCTCTTACTTATTTTACTACGACGTTGCTCCTTTTCGCTCGGTTCCCACAGTGGGATTTCATAGTCTTAAATACGGACCAAAATACCAATCAATCTTCGCGATCGCACCAAAAAAATCATGAAAAGGCGAACACAAGAAGAGCTATAGGTTGTTTTACTTTGTATCCCGTATGTCTCGTCGATATGCAAATATTTAAGCTGTGTAGCGTCATGTTTCTCCTCGGATGTGGGTATTTAAGTTTGAAACCTTTGCCTTTTTTAAAACATTATGGTACTACTTTAAAATGCTTGATCTAAATGGAGTAAAATTATTGTGTTTCTTATCTGGAACGACTCGACTTGAACGCAGCCTCTGGCAAATTCAGCGTGATTTTCAGCAGAACACTCAATCTAGGTCTCATTGCCCCCGACTGCTGAGGTTATGAACTTTAAATTATTCATGGGCACTAGCTGTAAACAATGCGTGTGAGTCTATCTGGCCTACCCATACTTCGGCTAACTCTATTTTTTTCATGGCGTAAAAGTAAAGGGTTTACTTTCAGTGCTGATGTGATGTGATTTTCATCTTTTAGAAGGAAGTTGTTGACAAGCGGCACTCTTTTTTTCCGAGAAATTGTCTCGCTCGCTCACTCGCTTCAAAGGGATTTGGAGTTGAGGATGGAGGTGCCAATGGGGAAACAAAACTTTGCTCCACAGAGAATAAAATGTCCTGTTTTTTAGAGGAGGCAGCAGCTACCAGCTCCTTTTCACTTAAATAGTGATCCATCATAAGAAAAAGTAAGTAAATTGTATAGTTACTTTTTCACAGATTCTTTTTTCAAGTGGATTGGCTTGGCTTGACTTGACTTGGAGTAAAAAAGCGGCGTGATTGTATTGTAATTGTGGCTGTGCGTACATGCATTCATGTACCCATCCTATATAAAGAGGTCTTTCCATCCAATAGTCCATCCATTTTTAATGTGGGGAGCACATACATATCTTCTATCCTGACTTTTGACATTCCAAGGTCTCCAGTCCACCGCCTTCTCCTAAATACATTGTTGTTCGCTCAGCTCGGAACCACTCCGAAACTTCGCCGATAATAATAGGAGGTAGAGCAAGTTCACCCTCTCTGGGCAATAAATGAGGTATGGAAAAGAACGGCAAGGATTGGATTGGATTCTTGATATTCATGCTGATGATGATGAAGTATAGTCATGATTCCTGGGTAATGAAATGTAACACGCATGTGCAAAGCCAACACAACACAATTTTATTGTTATTATCCGTGTTTTATACCTCCACGAAATCGATTGTGAAACTTTTCCTCGATAAAAAAAATTAATGTTGCTTCATCCCTTTGAGAAGAAGAACATGAACTGTATACTTTTATCCCTTTCTTTTGGGTATCGCTTTGCCTTGCTCTTTGAGAAGGATGATAATTCACTTTCTCATTCATGTCATGTCTTGACATCCCCAGGCTGCTCAGGGATTTAAAAAGTTTCCGGGAGAAAATGAGCTGCAACCTGCGTAACTGCATCATAAATTCAATAAAAGTCAAAAGGAATTTTTTAAAAAATCCAATCTCCTTCCCGTTAAACAAGAAACTAAATTAGCAAGATTCGCGGAAATCTCATGAACTTGTGGATATTTCATTCGCAAAGGAGAATTTTGGGGAAACCCTGTAGTCCAACCGCTAGCCGGACTATTTATTGCATTTGGCCATTTCGCCATGCTCAATACTTTTAACAGGCTTAGTGCCTAAATGTCAAAAGCCACCTACTCAATAGAAGAAGTTAGTACGTTCCATTTGAAAGGGGGAGCAACAAAGTAAATGGATTAGGATTTAATAATATGCAGGTTTGACTCATTTTTCTATTCAATCCTGGCTGGATAGCAGCACCAAACTCGCTCATAAATAGATTTTTCAATTTTCACACCGACGCTGGCTGAATATTTCACTGGGAGTTCTGTCCTAGTGGGTAGAAATCCAAATCGAGTCCAGTTCCAGTGCCAGTGTCAAGGTTTTCCTCGGCGCATAATATAATGGCAAGGATAATGCATGTTTGTGACACGCGTTTTAATGAATCAAGAAATTACTGTTGAGTCTGACAAGTTCATTAATTCGCAAATACAAACAAAAGCGGGGCCCACGCAAAGCGGAGAATTTCCCATAGTTCTGTAACTTCACCCATCACAATGTCGTCGGTAAGAATGCCTACCGCCTTCCACACTTCACCGCCAAGAATGGGGACGGTGAGCCAGTGAGGCTTGCAAAATATGCATGCAACAACGAACGAACCAACCAACCCAATTGAATTATTTTCTGTGACTGGATGATGTGACGAGCTTTGACTTTTCTGACATTCTAGCATTCTTAGGTGACATCTCACATCTTAAATCTTCCATGAAACTTTCAGTGCTTTTGTTTCCACAAGTTAGGAGCATATTCTACCTTAAATGATCGTAAAAAAACTCTGAAGCGTTATTCCTCCTCTTCCCGTCGGAGTTCCTAAGTTCTACGTGAACGAAGTGTGAAGAAAACAAAAGAATCTTGAAAAAAATCTCTAGGTTTTTTCCTCTTCAAGACACTTCCAAATTCCTGTGGGCCGGGAGCATTCACGTGGCAGCTAATTTAATATCTTTATTGCCCTTCTAAAAAACTTTGCATTTTTGCTTGGGGCTCTCCTCCAAATTATACAGTAGCTGTTTTATCTTTCAGGATCGGGATACTTTGTTGTTGCAAGTGGCCTGTATTTCCTTAAAGACATATTTCAACATCTCACGTTTGTAGTACTTCAATCCGGAGCAGGGCGGATTCAGAACGTGCTTGAACGATCTGAAATGGGTAGTAATTACTAGTCCGGCATGTAGCTCGTGCCTACGCTGAATCGCAATGTCATAAATCATTAGCAAAGTTTTTAAGGTGCTGTAAAAAGAAAATAAGCTCCAACTCTTTTAAGAGCAACCACCACTGTCGTAAAAACAAGCCTTTAGCAGTTACGAGCGTTTACAGGAAATGGTTACATAAAAGCAACCCTTATTGGTTCTGGGAAACTATAAAAAAAGTGCAATAAAGGGATTATGTGAAGGGTTTGTTGCAATGATGCATATTATTGCACAACCAATAAGGTAAGGTGCATTATTGCATCATAGGTACTCAAGTATTTTATCTTCCCTTGTTGGGGTAAATCAAGATGTTAATTCAAAGGTCAAGATTACATATCATATAGGCTCTATGTAGCTCAACCCAATTGTTATTTTCAAATGTTCTTGTTTTAGTTAGCAGCTTGCCTATAGAAGAACTGCTCGCACGGGAGTTCGACTGTACTACCCTATCTGATTTCATGATCTCGTACACAATACCTAAATCACATAAAGCTGGTAATTAAAGCACGTTTCGTATTTTTTATGTTCATACTTTGTTCTCATATTTTATCCCACCTCCTTTATTATCTCTGTATTAACAGGAAAAATCCACCACTAAAACGAAAAAGTACTCCCTTCTTTTTTTTACACGGAACATTTCCCTCCTTCCAAGTTTCGATCTGCAATGCAATAAAACATGCTTGCGATACTATCGCTCACTGTATATATAAGCACCGGACTCCAGTCCCCTAGCCGAATCTCCGGAGTCCAGAATAATATTAATGTACGTGAATCATGATATGATATCCGCATTCATGGTGTTGTGACAAACCTTCGAGCTTATAATAAGGTCATTTTTCCCGCTACAACTTCCAGTAGCAATTCCTCTGCATTAATATTATGACATTTTTATTCTCCCATTCACATCGTGAGATTTTTCCCCACCATTCTCTCGATCTGCTCTCATTCCTCCTCTACGAGCCCTACTTAAAGGTTACGACCGGGACATTTTCATGCTTCTGCCTACATTATAGTACACTGCGTTAGTGTTACACTCCCACTCTCACTAACTGGTGCAAAAAAATGTCACTTTCACCAATAATCATAATCGTTCCATTTTGCGAGCTGTGCTGCTCCACTGCCCAAGAAATACCTTGTTCATGCTTCAGCCAACTCATTTTTTTCCTCCAGAGCAGAGCAATAATTTTTGTATTAAGAGTCAATTCCGCTCTTGTTTTGTGTTTCCGACTCCGCTCTTACATTTCCATACAAAGCACACTCATCCATTCCCCTCATCATCCTCGTTCCTTCTAATTTACCAAGGAAGGATAAGTATGATCATGACCATTTCATTGAATCATTATCATTAAAACTGTACTAACATCATCGGGCAATCAGTATCAGATCAGTAGTATCATTTAGTGATGCACTTGAATTATCCTTTCCCCGGCCTAATGCTTCCCCAGCAGCTATTAACGACATCAAATAGTAGTAGTAACAACCCCCTTTCATTTGTTTATTCTACAAATGTAAACTCTCCGTAAATGCAACTGCTTTTTTCAGCCCATTTCTTCATGAACAAGCTCATTCACCATCGAAAAAAATCGAATCCGACTACGGGTTCATTGTTAATGCGATACAGATCAAGGCTGAATATCGGCGAAAAGAAAGCCAAATTCTAAAAGTTGAAGTTGAACGTCAGTTCATGTCTCGTTTGAAAAATATTTCTCAAATTCAAGCGTAGGCTAGGCTAAAGGCATTCTAAATATCTCGATCGTCAAACCTTTATTTAGATAATTCTCATCACATCTCGATCATAGGCTCAAATTCTCAATCCTCACATTTCGATATCTGTTCGATCTATCTCGTCATCTCATCGTCTGGTGTGAAATGCATGCATTGATAGTAATAATTTAATTCATTCCATCATCACATTCCCATCACCATCGAAGCGATCGTGCAGAATGAAGAGGAAAAATTGCTGACTCCGCTTTTGCACCTCCGACTCACACCTAACACTAAACTATGAAGCCACTTGAGACATGCCATGCAATTCGGTGCGCGAAAGGGAGTTTTTTCCTACGCATTCGGACTTTTCAAGTGGGGAGGGATCATTCAGTTTTCATCAGAGGAAACACTTTCCGCTCCCAACTTGTGTTTTTCATGCTGCATGGGGAAATGTGCGATCCCCAGATCCATTCATGCATCCAATATTCCATCACTCGTAAAAAAAAGTTGCAAGTTTTCAAGTTTACAGTCTCCCCATCCTCGACCCTGAATTCTCCTCGCGGACTCAAAAGTGCTATGTAAAAACTGTTGAGAAATATATACCGTGCAATGTCACTACTATGAATGCATAAAGCTAGTTCCCTCGGCTATACCTGACAAGACCGGGTGGTGGTAGTGGTGGTTGGTGGTGCATTTGTGCACTGCACTGAACGGGAACTTGACAGCCTCAGCCAGCTCCAGCCCTGCAAATTCCCATGGCGGTGGAGGAATATTTTTTCTTTTCTTTCTTATCGGGGATGATGATGTTTTCCCCAGAAGCGTTTACATTTTATTGCAGGCTTTTTTCCAGAAAAGCCCTTCTTCCCCACGTTCTATCTCTCCGGCACGGTGCACTTTCCCTGGGAAAGCATGATAAATGCTACTTCATTAAGTGGACTTTGCTACTACGAGAGATTATTCCTCTTCCTCCAGACTCCATTGGCTTTCATTTGACTTGCCACAAGGGAAACTTTCCCTTTACTCCCCCTACAATATTACTGCAGACACTTTGAGCTGGGCATTTTACATCTTTTTCCCCAACTTAGCGGTCTGAAATTTCTTAATTAAGAAACAAAATATTAAGTTGGGCCGTCATTACGAGAAAGTTGGCTTGGCTTGGTGGTGTTATTTATGCTGGAGATATGTCATATATCTCGTAAAAGTTGGTTTTGCGGGGAACTGTTAAAAATCCTATCATTTACGACCCACCATGTATAATTTGGTGCTTTGGAATGTGGAAATTCCGCTTCCACTCGGGATATTTTTATGTCGAGCACATGCTTCCACTTCACCGAGCGGAGAAATGCACTCTTCGCTTGCAAGCTTCACCCTGAGAAATCTGGAAACGGGACTAAGAAGAGCCAAAGAGTGTGAACGTGAGGAGTCCGGTGCAGTGTTCGCACTTTAGAAAATCCGCACTGCAGCACGAGTCAAGCCGCATGTCATAATCTTTAGAGGTTATATCTGTTGAAGAGCCGGGCGTTCATATTTACGGTGGAATCTGATTATATCAATATGCTAAAAGCACTATGTACCTATAGTATCATAGCAGCCACTTATTCCATCTGCCTCCTATACTTTTGTCGTCAGTGAGTAAATGACGTGCATCCCCCCAACGATAAACAGTTCGTGAGGGTTAAGGGCAACCTACTCACTTATCTACAGATACCTCTATCTCTCCTTATTTCTGAGCTACTAAATATCTCAAAACCTCCATACCTTGGGATGAAAGCCACTCTAACCAGATTAAGGCAACAATACTAAATATTTGGAAAATTACTTACCGAAAAAATGGACCTTGAAGAAGTTTAATTTGCAGCCCAAGGAAGTAAGATAAATGACCTTGTTCAGTTGGCTGGCTGTTTCGTGCTTGCTGAACATTTCCACTCACAGTTCACGTTCACAACTCACGGCACTGTAAATAGTACACAACACATGCATTATTATTGCACTGGATTGGTAGTAGCACGCATATTACATGAAAATTCCAGAGCAATTTAAAAAGTATAAGGGAGATAAATGGGGCCTACGCCTCGGCATTTTTCAAACTTGACTTGGCTGGCTTGGATGGAAATGCCATTTCCACAACCCCCACTCCATTGCTCCACTCTCAAAGCAGAAAACTCAGGCTACCTCAAAAACTTCATAACCTTTTTTTCATGTGTGTTCGGTGAACAGAAAAAAGTCTTTTTTGACGTGACTTGACGAAACGAAGAAGAAATGTTCAGCTCGCATCTATACTCTCGGTTGCTGTTTTGACAAGTGAAAAAAAGAAAATGTTTGGAATTTTATGTTCGCTCATTGTGCGATAAATGATGGTGATCATCATTTTGAATACTTCCTTTGTGAAAATGTAAATCGCGTAAAATATGGCCGTGGCATTCACAATCATCTGCATCATCATATCTATCTACCGGGGCTTTATATATTCCTTATTTCTGCAGCATCTCAAGCAGGCATCCATCCGTACGAAGCAAAAATACTTATATCCCATCTTTTGAGCTTTGAAAAGGCATGTCGATCTGGGGCAGTAAGAGCCCATTAGTGGGATCAAAAAAGAAGCTTTGCGTGATTCGATCCCCAGCCCAGACAAAACAAAGTTCTCCCGAAAAATAAGCTCTTAACTCCCACGTCCATCCAGGAGCACACTGGACATCTTCGTTTCGTTGAGGTTGAATAGAAACGGCCGAGCTCTGACATTTCCACAGATATAAATCTTTGGGGAATGCTCAGCGTCGTGAAAATAATAAAAACGTGTGGAAATTGGATAGCCAGAGGGGAGGGAGCCACCACTAAGTAGTTAAAATTTGACCTCACATAACTAAATAAAGATTTCCTATTTATTGAGCCAGAATTTTCCATCCACATCACCGCGACTGACGCATGAGAAAACACAATCTCTTCAATAAATTACTTACTTCAACGCTCTCTTCTAACTTTACTGTGGGCTAACTTCGGATTGAACATCATCAATTCATTGCATTATACCCGCAATAGCGGTTCCAGGTTACCCCAGCCCCAACAGGTTCCCGACTCATTGATACTAATTGGGAGCTGAGCCAGTGTCCCCCACAGTCAACCAGTGAGCTCATAATCGCGGCTTTACTATTATGTATTTTTCATATTAATTCGGATGACGTATTCAGACCACCACCAATCTAATTACTATGAGTTACATAGTTTCAATTCAATGTGTCAAAGCCAGCAATCAGCAAAAAAGAAAACTAGCAAGGGCTGTCCTTACACTTTACGAATGAATGGATGTTTTTTACCCAATTTTTGCAAGGTAAAATAAAAGCAGAAAAAGGCTCTTTTTAAAACCCACACATTTATTGAAGTCAAAAACACTCAGCTCGGCCATCAAAGTCGGCAGATCCCCGCTACGTAATTGGTGTTGCATAAGCGTGTTTTGGTTTTGAGGCTCAAAACATAAATACAAAAATGTAATTTCTGATTGACTTGTCACGCTTTCAATCTTTTTTTCTGTTCCACGCGAAAAGGCAATTGAAAAGTTGTAAAAGTTCACCTACACCGGTCATACGTTGAGGTGGACTCACTCAAGTCCAGGATTGACTTTTGGGTTGGATTCATTACGCAACCTTTATTTAATCAAGTCCGTAGACTTTTGAGTGATGGAAAAAGGTCGCCTTTTATAAAGCCTGACGATATAGTTAGGGCCTATGAATACTTAATTTACATGGAGTGTTAATACACTTATATGCTTATATGTGCCCATACTTTTTCGCATGTCAACCGAAAACTAAACAATACGGCGAACGGATGTATGCAATCTCATTGTTTCCAGATGTGGAGATCAATTCATTAAAAAATGACAAGTTGAAAACACCCGGTCACCCAAACGCATTTTCTTCGCTGCTAGACTCACTCAAGTCCAGGATTGACTTTTGGGTTGGATTCATTACGCAACCTTTATTTAATCAAGTCGGTAAACTTTTGAGTGATGGAAAAAGGTCGTCTTTTATACAGCCTGACGATATAGTCAGGGCCTATGAATACTTAATTTATATGGAGTTGTAATACTTATATGCTTATATGGGCTCATACTTTTTCGCATGTCAACCGAAAACTAAACAATAAGGCGAACGGATGTATGTAATCTCATTGTTTCCAGATGTGGAGATCAATTCATTAAAAAATGACAAGTTGAAAACACCCGGTCACCCAAACGCATTTTCTTCGCTGCTGGCGAAGCATTCAAACCTTTTCCGGCAATAAAGCTGGTCATTAGTGCCGCACAGGCAGAGGCAAATGTAGAAAAACTATATATAAGCAGCCAGGCATGGTGATTAGGAGTAAAAAAGGCGACAATAATAATGTGTTCAGAGGCTTTAGCCATTGTCCAACTTGAAATGACATTTCCATGCAACAGAAATCCCACCCGAGCAGAGAGTTTGTCAAGTCGAGCCGGAGCTCAAGCCATGTCATGAGCTTAATCTCCCAAGATCTGTTGTGCATGTGGAAGCATTATCTCGTGAAAATGAAAATGACCCCAGTAACATTTCAATTTCGCGATTTCTCAATCCATTCTGCATTGTGCTTGTGCAGCTTATTGTGACTGACTACAGCTTACCATATCAAATTAAGTGTTATGTTCATAGCAATCATAGCTTTTTGGTGGTGACACTTGCCAAAAGGACAAACAATAATGTAGTATTCCTTCCCGAACAACCTTGACTGGCCGTCTAATGAAATCCCACCGACCGACCGACCAAACGCAATATTTTTTTTCTCGGGAGGAATAAAGCCAGTAAATTAGAAAATGTTTGCTGAATGCAAATGATCGAATTGAAATGGAATTTACCGAGCCGAACCGAACCGACAGGCATTTTCCCATGTCCATTTCATCTCATCTCCCCGAGAAAATAAATTTTCCCAGCCCTTCCCCCCCAAAGCCAAATTTTTTTCTCGGGAGGAATAAAGCCAGTAAATTGGAAAATGTTTACTGAATGCAAATGATCGAATTGAAATGGAATTTACCGAGCCGAACCGAACCGACAGGCATTTTCCCATGCCCATTTCATCTCATCTCCCCGAGAAAATAAATTTTCCCAGCCCTTCCCCCCAAAGCCAACTAATAAAATTCCATTATCGCAAATTTCGAAATTGAGCCAGCCTGACTGAAGCGATGTGAGACTCTCCCTGACTTTGAGACGTGCAGGGGGAGTAGTGCGGTGTCGCAGGAATGGGAATTTTTTGTAAATTGAGATTATTTCTAAGGCCAAAAAACTGAGCTGAGCTGTTTGTTCTTCACTGGGTATTAGATTGCGATGCGGGTGGGATGGGAGAATTCAATTTGAGTAATGAAAAAAGCTCACCTTCTAACGTCTTTTGCATTCTGAGTGATCACACGACTTACATATTTCTCGGTCTCAAGTTTATACTTATGTGGGGGGAGATGGTAATGCTAAGTGAAAACATTTTAGGGATTTATGGAATGATCCACATCCAGCCCAGGAAATGAATTTAATCTTTGAAAGCAACCGACAACATTCACGACACATTGAGATTGAGACCCTGAGACAAGAAAAAAAGTCCCTGTGATGCTATTGTGCTCCCTCTAAGACTCAGACGATAAAAAAACATTCCGAATGGTGAAAAGATGCCATGTATAGTTTTACATTGCATTGGAGTGTTGCATCTCTCCTTTTCTGCAGAAGTAGAATGGGAAAATCTAATTTGATTTTGATTTATGGAAGTTTGCAGGTAGGCACCTAATCATGCCCCAATGGTTTCATCAGAACGACACCGACCACCAATCACTACTACCACAGGGGAAACAAAATTGAAATGGAACACTCTCGAAATAAATAGAATTTTGTAACTTTCCGCGATTTAGGTGATTGTCTGTTATTGGATGTAGTGTTTCTATTTCTATTGTTCCTCTTGTAGGACAAATACATAAATACGTGAGGTAATTCCTGTTCACTTTCCACTTTGTTCACACACTCCCAATCAGTGACTGACTTTCCTTTACCAACCTTCAGCCATAATGAGAGCAGAGGCTATTGGGATGTCCGCTAGTTAATGCTTTCCTTGAAGTCTCTAGTTTCCGGGAGAGTTTTTGATAAAAGTACACAAATACAAATTATTATTACAAACAAAATATTTTCCATCAGCAGTTCATGAGCTAAAATTGAGCGAATAGATGCACGTACCTATGTATTTATTTTCTCTTGTTAATCGATAGGATATAGCGCGACCCCGCATAAAGCTTATTGGAGTAAAAGGAAGTAACTGTATAATTTTGGTATGCGCTTTCTCCTTTTCTCATCGATTTAGTCTTAAAGGGAGTTGAAATGAATGTGGAAAAAATTAATCGTTAATTATGCACCTGCACAGACATTCTTCTCAGACACACGTGGTCTCATAAGTATGCACAAATGATCAATTATTAATTTTCTCCGCTTCAGGCTTCCTCCTCACTTCATTTAAAATACGTTGAAAATAGAATGTATCAACTTTGACTCCTGTTCGAGCCAGCATTCAACAACTTTGGATATGGGGCCCGTTTAAATAAAGACCATAGCCCAACGTGCGTAGTAATTTTTGTTCACGAATTTTCAACCCGTCCACTCATGAAAAAAACTTCAGGGAAATTGGAGCATAAAGAACTAATACCTTTGCTTGCTTTGCTTAAAGAGCATAAAGAACTTTGCTTGAAAGGCGGAATATTCAAGAAAATCAATAAAATTTTGACAGTACTATGACACACGCCCTCGGTCCACAGGACACCGCTTGGAGAAGAGAATATTAATATTTACGCTGACATTTCGGGTCCCCCATTTGTGCTTGTTACGGTACGACGGTGGACGTGTATGTAGTGACCCGTTTCGAATTTCAAAGGGCAGGCCTCATTCCAAGAAAACAAAAAAGTAATCAGATCAGTTTCCCTTTGAAGACTCCCTAATAGGTACTATTGGGTTGTTTTACATTCTCGTAATGGAAATCAAAAACTTATAATTAGCCAGGCCGTTTCAAGGTTATTCGCGAGGGTATGGACTTTTGTTTTCAAACAGTCTGATTATTATGAAATTTTATCATTATTTGCTTTGAAACTTGACAAACTTTCCAACTTTGCTTTGATATTAAAAGCAGTCGCGGACAGAAAGAGTACTTAAGCACAAAAACATATCTAGTTGTAAAATATTTTGTTTAAATAAATACTATGCAAAGGGCACACGGATGAGTAGTAATTTATTTTGCGGGGAAGTTTTGCAACCAGTTTGAAATAAAGTCTGGCTTGTCATTTTTATTTTATTTGACACGTGTACCACTATTACTCATAATAATAATTATTATTTCTATTGACATTCTGAAGGCGATTTGGTCTGACTGGAATCAAAACCATCAAGATGACACACGTGAAGCTCATTTCATTTACCAAGATATGGAATTACAAATGATTTCAGGAAGGAGCTCATTATTCTTTCAGTGTGGAATACCTGGATTTACTTGTTTTCTTCCAAGTGGGGTAGTTTCTCAAATAAACAAAACGTGATAACATGTGCCCTTTAGGTAGTTTAGAGATATTCTTCCACACGTGTAGACAATGTTCATTGGACGGGGATACCGTGAATCTGCTCTGACGTAATGTGAAGATGTAGGTTTCCAAATAAAGCATTTATTACTCTGGTGCCACAGGTTATGACTTACTGGGAATACCGACTTCACCAAGACCCCCTATGGCAGGAGAGGGTGCTTTGGCCTACTTAAAGGAAGGTGTGTAGCCAAGTAAAAAGCTCTCAGTTCCTTGAATCGGTTCTGAGGAATGATTCTAATAAACACGCATGACAGGATGATAACCTTTTCCATTTCTAAAACCTCCAGAAACTTTGTAAAATATTTGATGAAGCACCGAGCCAATCCTGCTTTTCGCATCATCCACTGGAATGAATGCCTCCCTTTCCAAACTCATAATTCAGCTCTGAACTTATTTTTGACATGAGATCTTAAATATTTTAAAACCTTTAAAAACTTCATTTAGATTTACCAGGTACATTTTTAAAACGAGGGCGCTTCAAACGCTTTCTTTCATAGGGTTTTAAAATAGGAACCGCTCGGATTCCGGTTTTACTTATTAGCTGAATAGGGTGATTCTCATTACCCCAATTACCTACCCATCTCTCTAAAATGGTACTCATGCCTTAAATAATAGGGAGGCAGCCTCGGTGAAGGATGATAACCTTTTCCATTTCTAAAACCTCCAGAAACTTTGTAAAATATTTGATGAAGGACCGAGCCAATCCTGCTTTTCGCATCATCCACTGGAATGAATGCCTCAGTTTGCAAACTAATAATTCAGCTCTGAACTTGTTTTTGACATGAGATCTTAAATATTTTAAAACCTTTAAAAACTTCATTTAGATTTACCAGGTACATTTTTAAAACGAGGGTGCTTCAAACGCTTTCTTGCAGAGTGTTTTATAATAGGAACCGCTCGGATTCCGGTTTTACTTATTAGCTGAATAGGGTGATTCTCATTACCCCAATTACCTACCCATCTCTCTAAAATGGCACTCATGTCTTAAATAATAGGGAGGCAGCCTCGGTGAGAGTTGTAATGGCAGTGGCCCTTTCCAGTTCAAAAATTTTCCACTCACCTCGCTCTAAATATTACATCATGCCCATCCTTTATCTCTCTCCGAAAATAAGCGTGGGTAGTATGGATGCGAGTCCATTACCAAAAATGGGGAAAAAGTACACAAGGCGGAAGTAAGAATCCATGTGGAATGTATAAGATAACAGAAGGAGGAGGAATGTAAAAGTAATGGGACTTGATATTAGACTCATAGGAGAATATACATAGAAATCCTTTTTTATACCTCCGCCGCTAAAAGTCTTTTAAGGAGCACATTAAAAACCTATCCCTCATTTTTTCTCACGACCGCGAGTTCGCATTCAATTCTGTTCACAAGGAGTTGAGCCGAGTAGCATCATCTCTCTTTTTTTATCCGCGAGTTCATATTATGTCATCGAGACGGAAACATGAAAAGGGAAATAAGTTGCAGGGTTCCTTCCTGACTCACAATAGGAGTCCATTTTCCTGGAGCCGCATGCTACCTACAAGAAGTTTAATGTTCATTGTACCTATCTACTTACGACAATGTTGCTTTATGATGTCATGAAATGTAAAAAGATCGTAAATCCTGGAGAACCGTTGAGTATAAAAAGTCAGTCCTCCACCTCCTACTCATCTTTCCCCATCCGTTGAATCGAGTCGTTATCTTGCCTCCAATAAAAAAATCCTTGTTTTGCACTCTCCTTCCATGAGGAGCATGAAGACATGGAATGACATCCGATTTTCCCAAGGGTGACCTTTACAGTGGTAGGTATAATGTCAGCAACAAAAGAAGAACATAAATCGCACTCATTCCTTCGTGTTCTAGCAAAGAAAAAACTACCTCTGTACTTTTCACGTGTCGACAAGGCAAGGGACGACGAAGAGGAATTCCATTATTTGCATTTTGGATTTGGACTTGCCAATGCCAAATGCAAGCTTGATGCCGAGTGAGTGAGTGAGTAGCAAGAGAGTCATTTTTGCGTGCCAGCTAGCTCCTGATAATAGAGACTCAATTTCCGCGTTTCAGCTACTACACGAAAGCAAAGCATTAAAAAACTCGTGGAAATTGGCGGAGGGATAATGAGCTTTAAAATGATGCGACACAATGGAGCAGAGGAGCTATTAAGGTTGGGGAGCTCATTTTAAAATTTGTTGCTATTTTAGGCCTTTCGGGAATCACAAAGGAAGACGAATGCACCATATCTTTAATTACATCGGCGTCTTTTGTCTTCTTCTCCCCTCGCAATGAACGAGTAGGATGGGGATGACTATCGTAAATGGAATGGATTTTCTGGAATCCTTGCTTTCATAACTCCTCGCACTCATAACCGTATCCTTAACCGTGGGCTACTAATGAGGCGCAACTTTCTTGGAAACAGAGTTAGACACTCGAAGAAGGTGAAATTCTTTTGTTCTTACTTAATCTGATCCTTTTGAACTTTTCAAAGAGGAATCGAATCGAATTCTATGAGGAGGTGACTACCAAATATTAGGACGTAGATGTTCCAGGAAGGCATTGAGTGCGAGGAGTTATGAAAGCAACAAAGAGGAATCGAATCGAATTCTATGAGGAGGTGACTACCAAATATTAGGACGTAGATGTTCCAGGAAGGCATTGAGTGCTCAAAGCCAAAGTCGAAATCGGAACTTTTAGCCTTTGGTGTTAGAAAAAAAGTAAGAAATTATAGGTATTCTTCACTTTTCAATGTGAAGTGCATACCTACCTACCCACCTCCCTCTATGCTCAGGAATCTTAGTAGGATTAGCATTAGTATCAGAGCTCCGACTTTTTTTTGCGCATTGTCATTGTCATTAGCAGCTGCACAATTCCTGGATTTAATTGAAGGCCAGCGAGAGCGTAAATTAATGAGGAGTGTCTCTACCTTACGTCACATTTTCAGACATTGGCGGGGAGCTGAGAGCCTACCTGCCTCGGATTCTTGGAGCGACCTTGCCGATTATCTATTGTCTGAATGAGAATCGATTGATATTGGATGGCAGCGGAACTCAGAAACCCACAAAAGAAGTGAGTTTTACCGATGAATTTTCGAATTCTGAGTTGAGAAGGAATTGCAAGAGACCAAAAAAAATTCATCACGTTATGTGAAACGTCAAGAGGTGTGGACATGCTTACGATTTTAGAGTTAGAGGCGAAGTTATTGACGCTAGAATTGTATACGTAAGTTTTCCTCGATTTTTTTTTGCTCATTTTCCGAGATGGGTTTCCTTTCCCTAAAGCCCTTGTGCCAGGGATCATTTTTCTTCTCGGAACACTTGAGAAAAACAATACTAGTATAGGCCTTCTGTATTCCGATGTATCTATTACGGAAGATTCATTCTCACGTTTTTTGTCACTTTCTCGGGAAACTGTTCAAGGCTCCGCTGCTCCAACAGTGTTGGGCAATGTGACTCCATGTCTTCCTTCCAACTACTCCAAGTCTAACTTATTCAACTGTTTGAATGGGATTTGGAAGAGTAATCTTTCTGTTTTTCACCGAATTCAAATGCGATCCGCGGGGACAAATTATGTATGTGTTTCTACACTTTATCAATAATACTTTCAATTCCCTGGCAGTACTGTTACGACACGGAATGCTAAAGTAAATACGCATTTATGCATAATGCATGTACATGAATGCATAGAACTTTAAATATTGCTGGCGCTGCTGATTTCGCATTTTTCTGGAGTAAACATCCCCATCCAAAAGTTACCAAACCCAAAAAAGCGTTAAAATTGCGAAATTGAATATTGTATATAGCCATTGTCATTTTAACAATACTTTTTTGCGTTTTAAAAAACAACACAAAACCAGCCTTTTTTATTCCCCAACCCGATTTATCCTCCGCCTCAGCTTCAGCAGCAGCTTTCACCGTTTTTGGAACAAGACAAACAAAAGCGCTCGTCTGGAATACAAGTGGAATTTCCAGCGGCTTTCCTACCAATTTATTTTTTCCCCTGTTCAGATGTCTTGTTTTCCCACGATTTATTAAAAATGCCTCAAATACATGTACAAATGAATGCCTATTTCGATGATTAAGGGCTTTTAATGAGGACATACATATATTCCTGGACCTAGGAGTTCAGCCAAAAAATCTCAGTCAGAAATATAAATTCTGTAAAAATGAATAATGTCACAAATATAATGAACTAATTAAAATATTCCGGCGAAATCGCAATCTGTGAAATGCATGTGAAATATATTTCGTCCTCAGAACTTACTTGGACTCATCCACAAAGAAAGAGTGCTTGTCCTGAATTTGCTGAAATAGGTAGGTGGCCAATTTATGATTGATTTAATGCGATGACGTCTGTCTGTCTATTTGTAGAATTATCGTTTGAAAATTTTCCATAAGGAAATGAAACATGTAGTCGGTTATCATGGCATGGCCGCCTCAAGTCTTTTAAAGTATTATCAATACATTATACTATTATAATGAGCAAGCTGTTTCTGAAATGAGGGAAGGAGAAAAGCAAGCAGATTGTTCAGTAAAATCCGTTAAGTTTTGAAAGGCTCCACTGGCTGACTGGAAGTATAATACTCTCATAAGTAGACATATTCTCTTCGAAATACTCGAAAAATAATCTTTCATGGAAAATGTTGTGAGCATTAGAGCATCCTATATGATTCCCACATGTCTATCCATATATACTCACTGTTTAATTC
>JAHZNH010000100.1:0-14950 GCA_027744355.1 Tyrannoseira gladiata
GACAAATTAATCAGGAGTGGGACACACACGACTCGAGTCCATTAAGAATTGATGGGAGTTGATTTGACAAGTTTGTCCTTCATCAGTGTCACTCATTCCACCGTTCCACATTGCCCCGGTCTTGTTCGCCCAAGCTACCCCGAATCAAGAATTCTTTTTTCCCCATCCATTCATTCATGCACTGTGCTCCATCATCTGGTTATTTATTCATCCTCACTTTTTTTTATCTTCCATTTTTTACAGCTCCAGATGTTCGGATTTAACTCACAACTCTACAGCAACTTTAGCGAGGCCGTTTACCGTTCTCATGGGATTGTCGCTATATCTGTCTTGCTACAGGTAAGTATCTCTTCCCTTTCTCGCTCGACATTAAAGATGAAAAATAAATGTTGTTTGGTCTCGGTCTCCTTTTTCTCGCGGATGATAAAATAATATGGAAGCAGGAACGAGGAGCGTATAATGAGGAGATTATTAGATGGTAAAAAAATATGCTCGTGTAAATAATACATTTTTTCGAGGACGGGAGACTCGCTCCCTCCTTAATTAATTAAGTGCGAGATGGGGCGGATGGGAGTCATGCATGATCTCGCTAATGAAGGGAGAAGTACTCATACTTACGGATGTACTTAATACTGATGCGTCATAAAAAAAAGCTGAAGTGTAGAGGTTGTTCCACAGAATGGGTGCAACATCACCACCACCACCAACAACCAACCAGCCAAACCACCTCCGGCGTCGGGGAATTGAAGACACGGTCCGATGTAACTGCTTAGTCAGCCTGCTACAAAAACTTGCTAGAATTACTTCAGCGGATAGGCAACAACAAACCATCTCGCTTCGAAGCTTAATTTTTATGTACACAGGGAAACACGAAGGTGCTCGACATGAGCGAATGAGCCTGCAAAATTAGGGAAGCGGGTAGTAGGCTCAAGTCGAATATGAAATGTAATTGATGCCTTACGTCACTCCCCATGTTATAAAAGGGTGGCGGAAGAAAAAATTCAGTTTTTAAAATAGCTACACAAACACGTGCACTTCCATGGAATTATAGAGAAGTATGCATTTAAGACGCTTTCTATTTAGCATGTATTTAGCGCATAAGAATCCATTCTTAGCCCCATTTCACCAAGCAAAGATAGTGCTAAGTTGGCTTTAGCACAGAATGTCATGAGTTTTAATCACCTATTCCTCCAGACAGGCGTACATATTGAATGGATCACCCCTTATAATTTTTTAAAATACGAAAATGTTTTGAAAATTTTTATAATTTTCATAATTCCCTTTCCAGAATCGAGATCGACTGCCAATACTTATGGCATTATGAAAAACGGTACTTCAAGGGCGATTTTTCCTCCCCATTAGTTTAAAATTCGACTTTCACCATCCAAAAAGTGAAAGACTTCTCGTGGTTCTGGCGAATACTTACATGGTTGGAAAACTCGGAAGTCAGAAAATCTCGACTCACTCTTTGACTCCAAAATCGTCAACTCAAATCTACTTATTTCCTCATGGATCCAGATCCAAGATCCAAGGCAGGCTCGTGTGGTGTAGCGTTGAGCTCAGTTTTTGTTTTCCCCTCCGCCATTCCTCCTCCGCTCAGAGGAGTAGTGTCAAAAGAGACGAGAAAAAAACTGCCATAGTTCAACTTCCACTGCCTTGCCACTTGTTTTTTTTTCCTTTCTTCCTCTCCACAATGCGATTTCGTCGTGGTGGGTGGCCTTAGGATAAACTCTGGATCTGTTCCTTTCTAAAAAAATATATCAAGACGACTCTTAATTAGCATATTAATAGCATTCCTCCCTCTCCCTCCTTTATGCATTGTAACGGAGTTGAGTTGAGTTGCTTTCCTCTTCTCCCGAAAAAAATGGAACTTTGGGCCCAAAAGTATTTATGCGTGCTTCTGCTTCCTCCTCCCCGCACTGAAAACAAACAACGGAGAAATAAAGTAAAGTGAGTAACTAACTTCTGCATCAGGAGTGGAGTCGCATGGTGGCCCTATAAAGTAATATTACCCAATCCTATTTATTTTGCCGTCATGACACGGCGCGACACCCACCCAGCATGCCTGCCGCCACAACCCCAACCACCACCGCAAAAGAATGCAGAGACCCGGGACGAAAAAAAATAATGAGAGTTGTAAAAATGTAATTCGATCCTTATCCCTTTTGTTTTACTGCACCCAGCATAACACCACATCCGAAAAAATGGAACTTTGGGCCCAAAAGTATTTATGCGTGCTTCTGCTTCCTCCTCCCCGCACTGAAAACAAACAACGGAGAAATAAAGTAAAGTGAGTAACTAACTTCTGTATCAGGACTGGAGTCGCATGGTGGCCCTATAGAGTAATATTACCCAATCCTATTTATTTTGCCGTCATGAAACGGCGCGACACCCACCCAGCATGCCTGCCGCCACAACCCCGACCACCACCACCACCACCGCGAAAGAATGCAGAGACCCGGGACGAAAAAAAATAATGAGAGTTGTAAAAATGTAATTCGATCCTTATCCCTTTTGTTTTACTGCACCCAGCATAACACCACATCCGACTTTTGTACAAATTTAAATGTAATCCTCTGTCTCTGCGAATAATATCCACGCCATAAATGTCTCCAACTTATTCCCCACCAGTAGCACGCCGTTCACTTGAAATTGAGAAAAATACACGAATTGCACGATTAATGAAAATAAAATGCATTAAAAACTCATCTCCTCTTGTAATTCACTCGGCCATCACCACTCCATTTGAAATTATGAAAAGAAAACAAATAAAATACATTCTATTTTCCCGCTCCACTTCTCTGGGTGAATTTTTCTTGTTCAGGGGAGGATATTCAAGGGAAAAAAAACGAATTACAGAGGAATATTGCAATGCATAAATTTCGACGTGGTTCATTTAAACCATGTACTTTGGGAGTTCCCACCAGCTCCAACAAATTCTATGGTGAGTTGAGTTGGGCTGGCACTTACAAATCCAATATTTCACGCTTAATTAAGAAAGCACAAAAATGCTCCACCAAGTATTTTGCGGGGAAGCATTTCCCCTTTTCTGCATATCTTTCCTTTGTCTACGGATAAGTGTCGTAGAAATACTACTGCTCTGTTCGTAGTTGTGCTTAAGCTATAGCCACAATTCTAAAAAAAAGTATTTGTGCAAGTCCCGTTACCTGGGTGAAGGAGTGAGTAAAAAACGAGATTTTCTTTTCCTTTTTTTGTCCCCAGGAAAGCCAGAAATAAGTCGGGGACTAAATGCTCGCTGACACTGATTTATACAATGTGGAGGTATTCTCGCGATACATTATTAGCTCCACATAGCTCCTTCTTCACTTTTCCGTGAGTGAACCGTGAGTTAGGTTTTTGAATCTTATTTCCCGTTCGCACTACTACTACTACGCAAACAAGAGCCCACCTTAATGAAAAAAATCACTGTTTGGGGAGGGGGAAAGGAGAAGGAAATGGCGTTTTTATGAAAATACAACTGTCACCCGTTTCTCCCTTCGCCGATCATTATTACCATTATTGTTTCTTCTGGTTTGGTAGGCTTAACCAACAAACAAATAGCCTGGTGAAATTCCCATGCCATTCCTTGTTTCATTTCATTTTTTTTCTTCTCCCGCTAAAATAATTTATTTACCTGGTCGGACCTGGCCGTAGACCGGGCTCCGTCGTCATCGTGAGCAGTAGTAGTAGTCCGGGGTTTCCCATCCGGCTCACTCCAGCGCGAAGGAAAACACAACGATAAACATGACGGGGAAGTTGGTTCTTGGTCGAATTGCTGGAATGAGAAAGGTAAGTAAAGGTAAAGCGGAGAAAAAAAACTGGGGGAAGGTGGAAAGGGAAACTGTCCTCTCCGTAATTGATTTACGACGCGTTGTAGTTAAACACATGTTTCATGCTATTCATCAAACAGTGCCGGGAAGGGAAAAAAAGAGGAAGAAATACTCGCGGAAAGGAGATGAAGAGCGAAAGCTTCCTCTGTCATATTAGATCCTTTCCCTTTCCCCTCACTCCGTTCTCATACCTTTCAGCTGTATCTTACTCAATTTGTACGGCATTATTTTCCGCTTGTACGTCTTCTTGTCTTCATTTCACTCCCTACAAAGCCCCATACGCTAGGAGGGAAGACCAAGTGGAGGAGGAGGAGGAGGAATCGTGCTTCTTGGCCCGAGATGGGGGAAAAAATACGTTAATAAACTCTTATTGTCTTTCTCCGGGAGGAAAAAATAAGGAAGTGTATTTTCTCATGGGAAATTCCCTAGACTGATTCCCGCTCCCTCCGAATTCCTTGACTTTTCTCATTATGTGTAGTTTGCAACTTACATAAAAATGAAGCGAGAAAAAAAAGAAGCAAGAACTGAGGAGAAAAAAAAGTTGCCTGATGCATATTTCATTCCTTAGGGTTACCCTTCCCCCACGCATTAAGTATTGCATATTGCCTATTATTATTACCTCTTCCCCGTGAATAAGTAAATCGAGTTGGAGCTGAGTAGGGCACTTGTGTGGTGCGCTGAGGTGTGGTGTGTGGCTTGGTCTGGTCTGGCACAACGCCTTTCATTAGGAACTGCATACTTAATTTCAATGCGAAAAGAGGAAGAAAGGACGGTGCGATAACTTCATTTCGAAGGTGCGTGAGGAGGGGGAGCCTCCCCTCACCTAGTTTTTTTTCCTTCGGAGGTGGAAATAAATATGGAGATGAAAAAGTGAGTGAGGGAGTATAAAAGCATTCACAACTTGCCCCGAGCTCCCGCTTCACCGACCGACCCCCGTAATCCAATTTCGGGAATTTGAAAATACATACTGGATCTTCTTCGATTCCGAACATCGCTCCGGATGTATTATTGGATTCCTTTCGCTTTATCTAGTTCTTATGTAATTTTAAACCCCCAGAGAGACTCCCACTCGGGGCGGGCATGACTTGGGGAGTGGAAAGTTTTGCATGTCGTGGGAATTTCATTCTCATCATTTCCATGTTACTAGTTACATACTTTACATCGCTCGTACTCGGGATGAAGGGAATGTAAGATGGGAGAGAATTTTGATGCGCTCACATATGTATTTCTGCTTGTGGAAGAGTCTCTGAATTGGAGAAGGAGTATAGTATTTTACAATATGGAACTTATTCTTTCAAATTCTCGATTCCGCTCTCATTTATGCAATGCATGGATAAGTCTGCTTATTTTTAGGTAGTGTGAATTCATATGGCTGGAAATCTCCCTATTTCCCCGTGAGTCTCACTATGCCCCGTGGTCGCTTCCTAACGAAGTAAAATTATGGGAATGAGGTTTTATACGAGAGTAACTTGTCCACATACTTACCAATTTCCGGGAGTATCCCACCTAAGTACTTGTGTCGTTAACTTTGTCAGCGCTTTTTTATTCTCTGGGGGTGATTGTGTATTTCTAATGAAATGTAGAAATTTCCCGAATGTTGATATAAGTCCGCCTCAGAAGCTCAGAGAGGACTCGACTGCAGTGATCAGGTAATAATAATGCAGCGCCAACAAAAGCAGAGCAGAGCCCACCAGTCTGGACAGAGAATTATACTCTGCTTCAAATTTTCTACTTCCTGGAATAAAATATTCCAAAACTGGAATGATCAAAAGACTTTCGAGTGAGATGATGATTCAATATTCCCCGTCTTTGATCTTTGTCACGCTGATATTTGCATTCTGTAATTGAAAGTACACAAAGCGGTGACGTGCATGATTCACGGCGTGCACAAATGAGCACAAGTAAGTACATACATAAGTAGATAGTACTTATGCATCCGTCTGATACGAGTGCCTACTCGTAGTATTGATTAATTTTGACGGGTGAGGGAGTCAGGTACTTACTTAAATTGAAGGTTCTTCCACTCCATTAGGGACCTCCCTAAAGCCGAGCATTTTAGTTCTCCCATTAACCTTGAAAATTTTTTTTCCGAGTTAATTGGATAGTTAGAGCTTGTATAATTTCTAAGGCGTCCTAGACCTCGAATCCCCTTGTGGTGCGGGGCAAGGTGCAACTTGGTGTCATTTCCTAAAGTAGTACTTAAGTAGGAGCGGTGAGGAGGAGAAACATTATTGACATTATTACGGGCACCCGCTCTCCTCCTCGCGTGAGTATCACTTGTTTGTTTTACAGCCTTCCCGAGAGTGTGATGGTGGCGGTGGGTCGAAATTTATCGTTCCTTTTTATCCAGCTTCGAGCTTTTTTTCCGAGGGAAACATGAGCCCATCTGGAGAGCTGAGGGTGAGCACTGGTACCGGTACTCTTGCTTGTACTGCAATGCTCAGTGCATGGCGTCATGCACGCTAAGCCAAGCCAAGCCACGCCAACTCACTCCACGGGAGTAAAAGTTTGTGCCGGTGTAATATCATTACTTAAGAGAGGGTGCGTGTGCACATAAATGATGATACAATTCATTCATGAAATGACATGAATTAGATTTCCTCCGTGCACAACGACCACTCACCAACCATCCGTTAGGTTCTGCTGTACCGAGTGAGTACACCTCGCTCGGCTCAGGGTTTTTGTCGGTCAAATGAAGAGTAACGCCGCAGTAGGTTAGGTTACCTGTAATTACGTAAGGAGGAAAGAAAAGATATTGTTGGGGATGGCGATGCTGGTGCTCGCTCCTACTTATGCACGCATGCAATCAATGTTGACTTTGTGGCTTGGCTTGGCTTGGATGGATGGATGGATGGATGGATGGTGGCAGAGAAAGCTGAAAAAAGTAGAGTGGAATAGAATGGAGTGGAGTGGATTAGTTTCCAAGAATAGTTTTGCCCATAACAAATATAAGGGTAATTGGTGGGAAATATGGGTTGCGTGTTGGTATTTGTATTGGTGATGGTGGCTGACTGAGTTGCAAATACTTACTCACTACTTATTTATATTTATAATCGGGATGGTGACGGTGAGTAGTGCGATATGGATGATGTGCGTGCGGAAGCCGGCATTAAATATGGATATGCATGTTGTTGGTTTATTCTGAAGTGCTGTTGAACGGATTTACACTCAAGATTTGATTTGCAGCTCTTGTCAGACTCGTGAGCTGTGGTTTGGTTTGGTTGGTTTGTTGTGGCGCACTTCATTAATAAAAGGGCTTGAATAAATAAGCGAGTGAATGGATGGATGGATGGCGGAGGTGGAACATGCATGTTGGTGAATTGAAATGAGCGTAAAGTGGTAATGTGTACTATACTTCATTAATCTTTTCTTCACAGGTTGGTGACCTCTCCAACCCGGAACTGCGGTTACTGACTGATCAGCTAAGCAAAATTACGTTTAGCGGTGAGCCCAACGATAATATATCGAGGATTTATATCTTCATCTTGACTTCTTCAACTTGACTCTAAATTCTTGAAATATGTTTTTATCCTTTCGTGTGTAGGGCAAAGTGCTCAGGTTCAACGACTGTCCCTGCAAGCGAAAAGGTGAGGAGGAAAGGAACAATTTCGTAACTCCGCTGAAAAATTTTCCCATAAAACGGGAACTGGAAAGAGCTCAGCTCCTTGACATGGTTTCGTCTTGTCTCGGCTCATGGCTTCCTCCGAGGAAATAAATATGACTCACCTTTCAACGGTGGAGATTACACTGAGGAGGAAGTACAAACAACATCCATTTACGGATACGTAAATCAGCTCATCAATCTTTATGGACTGTTCAGGCTGTCGCATTTCCAAGCTGATGATGCAATAAAGTGTTCCGCGTCAAGCAACTCACTTCCAAGACGAAGTGGAAAAGTTTTGATGGGGTGGAGTAGATATTTCGGGAGGGAGAACCCAAGCTTTGGTTGGCCTTGTCAACTGGGTTTGGCTGCGGGACAAAATGGCACTTTCCCCAAAGAAATGTGGAATGAGGTCACACCTACGTAGGTAGTTTAAGTCGTAAATGAATAATTTCATTGGATGGAGATGGAACTAAAAATCCGAGGTTTGCTCCGTCAATGCAGATATTTTTGAGTGACATGGATAAATACGTCTTTCTGAAAGCTGCTTGGAAGATGTGATGATGCATTATGCTTGGCAGGCCTCTCAAAACCTGGTGGGGTAGTTAGTTATCATATCAGCTTGCCCAGAGTTAGACTACCTCGTTGAATGCGACCGATTGAATCAAAGCACTTAAGCAAAGAGTATAGTGAGAACCATCATCGGATTTATTTCCGGTGTGGATACAAAGACACGTGGGCTCAACTCCGGAGATGCTTTGAATAAAGATACAGAATACCTAGATAGTTCAACACATTCACGCGTTGTTGTCCACCATACAATGAATATCGGTTTCAGGTAGGGGAAACGTGGAGACAGGACAGGTGTCCAGCTCTGCAACCTTCCTTCGTTCCTTCAGCAGATTCAAAGGAAGGAATTTAAGTGAAATCGACAGCGAGAGGATTGGGGAAGACAAAGTGATCCTTGATCCCTGGAGGAGCTGACTTGTTCCATTTGTGGAAGTGATAGGCCTGCCCACGGTGCATTAGTACTTATGTACCGATACACACTTGATCTAAAATAAGACGCTGGGTATTAAAGCTGGGTATGGATAAATAGATAGGCCACCTCAGGGAAAGAATGAGACTTACGCATCACAAAAAAATATATATATCTTAGTCCATTTCGCTTTCACCAGCTTTTCCAATCCCAAAATCCAACAAAAAGGGAGGAAATAGAAATGCGTCGGTGGAGGAAGAAAGGAAGGATGGACGGTGGAGCAAGTGCCAACTGGATCAGCTGCATTGGAAGGGAAATCAGTCGGATAGATCCTTCGGAGGATTTCTGTCTATTTTTAAAAGCACCATCTTTCCATATCATTAGGTTTCCTAGGTAATGCTTCCGAAAATAACCTTAAACTTAAATGAGAGAGGGCGACATCTTCCTTATTGCACGGGAGTAAGTGGCGAGATCTTTAGTGAGGACACAATATCGCCCAATATTTGGTGTTGGTATTGACCTCTCGTCGGAAATTCTTTGCTTGCCATTCATTCTTCGCCATATACATAGAAACAAGTAGGAAACCGCTTCCAGGAAACTGTTTATTTACTATTGCCCACTGTTCGTAATTACTCGACTCGACCCATGTGTCAATTAAGGCATTACGGGGAGGGTGTCGATTTTAATCAAAATACTTTCTTTCCGCACGAGAGAAAGTCGTGGAGGTGAATTGTGGAGGAGGAAAGAACTCCACCAGTTGTGTTTTTTTATTTGTTCCAGCCAGCGAACCGAGTTCATGTTCATGATTATTACACCAGAAGGAAGTAGTTGTTATAGTTTGGTTTGGCGAGGGGACGACGATCACATATCGCATTGGCGTGGTACTACAGTTTATGCTTTAGTGTCCGAGGACGCGGACGGTGGCCACCTGTTCCAGTGGTATGCTTGTAGTCCAACTGATAACTTCCACTCCTCCTTGTTGCTCCAGCGATTTCAATGAGAAAAATTGGAAAATACTGTTTCATTTATTACGGGTGTGGTGGTGCGTTACTGCGTTCCCCACCGTTAAAACTGAAATGAAGCAGGGAGAACAGACACGAAACGTAAGGAGTTATGGGAAGGGATGAATTTTTACCTCTCTCCCATTCATTCCCCCTTTCGAATTCTCCCAGTTGGCTACTGATTGTGAGTGAGTTAGTTCTATCGCTTCCGAGGAATGTTCCGTATATATCTATTCATTTACCTAAAAGCCATGCACCAGTATCCTCTTCAAAGACCCTCCATCTCGTTCGTTCCTGAAACCTTCTGCCCAATTCTCCTTTTCCCCATTTTTGTCCTCTATTAGTTTCCTAAAGACACGGAAAACGGCAATGACATTTGTCGAAAAGTATTACAATTACCATGAAACTTACGAGCGAATTTTCCTACAGCCTTTCGTTTTTTTTCACGGATGCAATAGCCTCTCTCTCTTGGCGAAGCCCAGCGAAAATATAATTTTGAGAAGAACAACAGGAAAGTTTGCTTTCGAGGACTAATGACATTAGCTTTATTTCCTGGAACGTAACTGATGCTCCACGGATGAGTAAAAAAGGAGAGGAGGAATTGTGTAATTTCCTTCCACCTCCAATCCGATCCTGCCTCCTTAATTTCGGGTGTGATGGTCAAATGCAACACTGGTGAAAACTGCAACTGGGCTGACTGACTGAAAGTGAGTGAGTGGCTCCCTACAAATTCCTTTTCCAGCGACAAGGAAGAGGAGGAGGTTATGGCGGATGTGTACAACTTCACTTTTAACTTCAACCTACCAATTTTTCCCCCGTGGAGAGGACACTGAAATAAAAGGAAATAGAACAAACCAAAAAAACTTTATTTCTCCCTGGGATCGTCCATAAAGAAGCTTCGGTCACATCGGCCGATTTTGGACACCCACCCTCCCCCGTGTCACGCTCTTATACATTGTAGGATACTGGTGCATGGCTTTTAGGTAAATGAATAGAATGAGTGAGTGGCTTCCTACAAATTCCTTTTCCAGCGACAAGGAAGAGGAGGAGGTTATGGCGGATGTGTACAACTTCACTTTTAACTTGAACCTACCAATTTTTCCCCCGTGGAGAGGACACTGAAATAAAGAAAATAGAACAAACCAAAAAAAACTTTATTTCTCCCTGCTCGTGGTATAACTTTGTTTCACATCATTTCATCTCGGTTAAGAGGGGAGGCTCACTGGCTGGTAGTTGGCCTGGGAGGGAACGGATCACTCCAGATTCCTTTTTCCAAATATATATATTGCCCGCAATCAATCGTTCCCCCCAAAAAAAACTGGAAAGTAGTAGTAGAAGTAGTAGTAATAGTAGTAGTACTTCCGCCAATGCTAAGATGCATCACGCTCATTACGCTCGAGCCGAGCTTCCTTTCTCTCGTCATTCGTCGTTAACTTCATCCAGCTGAATACATCTGAAAAGGGGAAGGTAATCAAGGAGGAACGTGAGTGAAGTGGAAAAAAAGGAACATCCACAACCAGGGAATGATCAGCCTCATCGTCCTCGTCGTCTTCGTTGTCGTGAGGAGTTCAATGATGCTAATTGGATTCGTCTGCCTGGGACGGACCTCCTAAATGCATCTCGTGCACTCATATATTTTTCATGAACTTTGACCTCGCCTTCGAAAAAACTCTACCTCATTTTCCGCTCCACTGCCTCTCCTCAAATGAGTTAGGAGCTGAGGTAGTGAAGCAATGTCATGGCTTTTTTGTATCGCAGTCGTCGTCGTCGTCTTCTTCTTCGCCAATTAGTTTCTGTCCTTGAACTACTCCATGAAAGGAAAATGGTATGGTATTTTTAGNGTCCTTGAACTACTCCATGAAAGGAAAATGGTATGGTATTTTTAGACTTCAATTCAATTCCCTCACTTTCTCCCTACCTCATCCATTGGACTCATCATTTGCTTTACAAATTGTCGACGTTTCGTTTTTTTCAGGGGAAAAGAAACTAACTCCTTCTTTCGGAAAGTTTGCACGGTTAGAAAAATAAGAGATTGTATAAGAGGCTTAGTATAGTTCATATTGAGAATTGCGTCACCGAGAGAAAAAAAGTCTCCTGTAACCAATACGTTCCAAGATTATGTTATTTTGTGCGGAATGTACTAACTAAACTTATTTTTTCAAGGAACGCGGAGGCTGTTCCATAAAAAAAAGTGCGAGCGACCGAGTGAGCCTTTCGTTTCTTTTTCAAGTGAAAGGGAAAGAAAAATGAATGCTTTGCATGTAATGTGGGAATTGATGCAGGTGAGAAATTGCCTCGAGCACGCCAATTTTCACATGAAGAGAAGAAAATGGGAGAGAGAGTGAAATGACAGTTTTGTTATGTCTATCTTCTCTAGGAGGGAGGAAAACTCCATTCTTTTGACTTGCCCTCCACTCCCAGTCCCACATTCACGACGAGGAGCAATATGGCGCTTCTCTTCCTCAGTGAGTATGTTTGACGCAACCATATATGAATGAGTGAGTGAGTGAATGGGTAAGAGGAGCTTGTTGGCTAAAGAACACGGATTCATGTTCATGGGTCGTCGTCGTCGACTACGACGATGTCGTGTTGTCCCATTTGGCTGGAAATTGCTTTCGGCAATAAGTAATATGCATATGCCAACCCTGTACTACGGTTCCCTCGCCCTTTCTTTGACTATCTACTCGCGGAAGTTTACATTCCAAATTTTCCTATGGATACTTAGAATGTCCTATGGAACAATATGGAAAGATTTTGGAAGTATTTATATCTATCTATTCCGCCGTGGCGGAAACGGAATTTATGCGCACTTCTCCAGAAACAAAAAAAATTATTGTCCATATGGACTTCCAGAAGTAAGTATGGGGGGTTGTCGGAATGAATGTGTGCCTGTCAAATTTTGTCAAGGATGGGGAATTTTAATGGGAGAAAAGGAGAGGAGAGTGCGATAGCCAAGAGGCCGAAAAAAATATGGTGGGAGGTGGGACTGTCAAACTCGGGGATTTTCCTTGTCTGAATATTTTGACACCGTGGAGCCATGTCAGAGGAGATCATGTCATGGTGTGGACGTGGCGTGGCAGGGCATGGCATTCCTTCCGCTCATAAAAAATACTCCTGAGGAGATCAAGAGGAGAAGAGTCAACAAAAATAAATAAATGTGGTAATCTAGTGATAACCAAGGATTTCTTGTTCTTTTTCCTTACAGAGCTCTCACTGCAAAGCAACCATGCATAGAGAAATGTACTATAAAGGTAAGCCCAATGAAATTCATTTCTAAAATTTTAATTTGATTTCTTGGGGAAAAACGTCCCTAAATCATTGAGTAGTCAGTGGTGCCAGGGGATGCTGCTCTAAGTTTGATTAATTCGAAAGTCTGAAAGAAAAACCTACCTTTTCATTCCCACCGCCCGAGGCTAGATTCAGTCTCATTCATTCATTCATTCATTCATGGATACATCCACATTCACCCTTTCCAGTCCTCGCACCGAGGGCGATAAGGAAAATCCTATTGATGTACACGCACCCGTGCTTCCTACATAACGCGCCAGAGTTAGATTTTTCCTATTATTTCAAACGATCTCTCACCCTGGAAAAAGAGGAAGAAGAGGGATGTGTCAATAATACAAGATCTGCAATCTAATGCAGTATGCGAGTCACATTCGTAGCTATACTGCCACCGAGAAATGTGGTACACTTTAACGGATAGAAATACTTTTAAATGTATGTTACCTTACCTTCGAGCCCAAGTCCTTTCTTCCTCTTTTCACTACGAAACCTAAATTTTCAGGGACATTTATTTCAACGCAATCCGAATACCTATTTATCAGAATTTCAGGAATTAGTAGTTTGATTACATATCTCATTTGCAAAAAAAACGTGAGAATAATTAAAGCGTGTCTTACTGTTGTAGTAGTGAGGTCTACACGAGCAAATGCGAAAGCTCACATTGCCCCAAGGGCTCATTAAGGGCGTCGGTCGATGGGTCAAAATCTAACGAAAATGGTGACATCTCTCCAAATATATTTTAGAATTAGAAGGTTTCCAGGAAACTGATGATTAAAATCCCGCAGTTTGCGAGTAAACTAGGGCGAACAAGGCACAGCTAAGTATGTGTATGTGAGTCATTTCATCATCATCATCAAACCGAAAAAATACATGGGCATTATCACAGAATCACTACGACTTTTGTGTTGTCGCATTTTTTTTTTGAGGAGATAAAAGTTGCTTTTTTGTTTCGCCAAGAGATTTTCAAGTGGGTTGGAGCTGAAGTGAGCGGATCTGGGTATTTTTGTTGTTTGGGGCTGGATTGGATGCCGGTTTCCATTTGATGGAGGATGAGGATGTGGAGTGGAGTAGTTGTGGAGGCGATGGCAGGAGAATTTAGTTGTCTTCCTGTCTTGAGGGCACCCTTAAGCATACAGCTCCTTTGTGGGCGTACATTCGTTAAAAAAGTTATGAATATTTTACACTACCTCTGCATTCCCATCCTCCGAATTCCCACAAAGAACAAAGCTCCCGGAGAGGGGATCTTTTTATGACAAGTAGGCACATACGCACTCCTTCCTCGTCGTCGATAAGAGGATGAGTGGATTCAGCGAATGAATGAATGAATGAGCGAGGGAGTGAGACGGGCTGGGTTGTGATTACTCGGAATGAAATGAAAAGATGCTGAACAACAATGGGCCGAAAAAAATGCCATGTCGTGCTTATCTATGAGTCATCATCCATTTCATAACTCCGAACTTTTAGCAGTGGCGGCATCCCCTCCCTTTTTAAAAATACTTGACAATCCGATATCTGATTCCGTAACTTCAACATTGCTCCGACGAATATGCCACCGAACAAAAAAAATATCCAATGAATGACATTATCAATAATTTGTATTCGGTTTTCTTTCAGCTAATACCTGGAAAAACCAACCTTAACACGATGGGCGACTTTAGAGAATACAGAAAGGACAACAAAGCAACGCTATCGTATCTACATCGTAACTGTAAAATATACATTATTGGTTAAGTAACTACTTCTAGTTAAATGTCTCAACTTAAGCTACAACTTACTTTTAAGCAGTGTGCAATCCAAATTCGAGGAACTGGCTCTGGATGCATAAAATTACGAAGTTAAGCACTTTTAGTATAAAAATAAATGGGTCAACACATGTCCAATCGTAACAACAACGAACAGTTAACAACTCATCATCAGCTGATTTTCGTGCATGGGAACCAATCACTCCCAGTCTCATGTCGTAACGTCAAGCCAAGCCAAAACACTCACTTTTTTAAGCAGAGGAGCAAACGAATCAAAATTGTAAAAAAAGTATAGACCAGTGAAGTAAGTAATGCGTAAATACTTGACATATGATATTTCTAACGCAAAAGTATTTTAAATAAGTAGATCAATTACTCAAATGTGGTAAATAAGTACTTCGTTGGATTGATGGGAACTCATGCCTCGATGAGGCAGTTTTATATCAGTTCAGTTGCATTCTTAAAGTAAATTTCTTGTCGGAAAAAGACATGGATACTTATCATTATTACCC
>JAHZNH010000101.1:0-13181 GCA_027744355.1 Tyrannoseira gladiata
GCAGTCGTGGAGTTTAGGTAGGTACATCCATTCAGTGGATTCCGACTGATTTTATGATATTCTTTCTCAAAAGAGCCCCTGCTCCTCCTCGTTTTGTAGGTGCCGCAGCAGCAGCAGCAAGTAATAAGTATCTCCATCGCTGGATCTCTCCAGCACTGTCAGATCCAATTCGTTTTTTTCCTTTCTTTTCATCAGTATTTTGCGTATTCCTTCCTTTCAGGGAGAAAAAAAATCTCGAGTTTTTTTTTATCCGAGGGAGGGAGGGAAACAAATTTTTCGCCTGTCTTTGATCGGATGCTCTTCCGGATATAATAATATAAATAAGCATGAAAATGAAATTCGGTGAGCTTCCAGAGCACTCCATCCACTGTGTAGTCTGTTTGCCTCCTTCTTTTCCAAACCCGATATTTCAACAGGAGAAGTGGCAGCAGCTGGTGGTGTTCTGGTTCTCGTTCTGGTGCTTGCTCTTTTTCTTTCGGGGAACATTACACTCTCCCTGGAGATGAGTGCCTGGTCTATCATCCACTTGTTGCGCAATGTGTGCATACTCCAGAGAGAAAGTACACACTTTCCGCGAATTATTTCCTTTCTCCAGCCGCTCGTGAAGGAGAGAGAATAATAATAATGTTTTGCGGCAGAGTGGGCCAAAAAAAGAGGGGGGAGATAGATAGATGTTCATGCTCAACTCGACTCATGTGAATAGTTTCACGGGGAAAAAAGGATCTTGAATTTGAAGTGGGCTTTACTACTCCTTCCATCATAAAGTTTCTTGTACGCACCGCCGGAATGCAATTTACACGGGGGGGGGAGTAGCACCACCACATTACCACTACAATATGTACTTTTTTCCAGAGTATGTTCAGGAGAGAGAATAATAATAATGTTTTGCGGCAGAGTGGGCCAAAAAAAGAGGGAAGGAGATGTTCATGCTCAACTCGACTCATGTGAATAGTTTCACGGGGAAAAAGGATCTTGAATTTGAAGTGGGCTTTACTACTCCTTCCATCATAAAGCTTCTTGTACGCACCGCCGGAATGCAATTTACACGGGGGGGGAGTAGCACCACCACACCAGCTTTCCGCATTACCACTACAATATGTACTTTTTTCCAGAGTATGTTCCAGAGTGTGAGTGTGTCGTGTATTCTCGCCTCAGAAGTTGATGCGATCCCCTTCCTTTGAGGGATGCGTAGTGGAAAGGACTAAATGTTTTTGCGTTCGATTAAATAGATGGATCGTTCCAGTAGAAGTGATGTTGAGCATGCAAAAAATTTACTCGGAGGATTGAATTCCACCTCTCTGGCTAGCTCTATGGTTCGAGAGAGGAAGTTACAATATGTACTTTTTTCCAGAGTATGTTCCAGAGTGTGAGTGTGTCGTGTATTCTCGCCTCAGAAGTTGATGCGATGATCCCCTTCCTTTGAGGGATGCATAGTGGAAAGGACTAAATGTTTTTGCGTTCGATTGAATAGATGGATCGTTCCAGTAGAAGTGATGTTGAGCATGCAAAAAATTTACTCGGAGGATTGAATTCCACCTCTCTGGCTAGCTATATGGTTCGTTTCGGGGGGAGAGAGGAAGTTGGTGGGGAATGCTGAAAACTTGAAGAACTTAATCTCATGCAATTAAGTAGCAAGGCACATGCTTACTAATTACTCCCCGAGAAACTTCTCGACTGTCATCTGAATCTGGGAGGGGGAGGCGATCTCCACAGAGTGAAAGTTGAGTCTGCTTATAGTGGCTGGAAGTAAGTACGCATTTTCGGAGGAAAGTTGCGTACAGCGAGGGAGAGGAAGCTTTGGCTATTCTCAAGGCTTCGTGCCGAATACGGCTTCGGAGTTTCCAAGGATGCTTTCAAGGATTGTCAAGAAAGGGGGGTGAGTCTGCTGGAAAGTCCCGAGCTGGACTGGGAGAATGGGAAAGCGTGAGTTATACATTGAGAATCTCTAAATGAGTGGAGGAGTCTCCCTTTAGCGGTGTGGCATTTAAAATAATAATAATAATAATTTGCAACTGAATAATGAAGGTGATTAAGTGGCCCGTTGCTCCCCGGGATATTATTTTTTCATTGGAGGAGTAGGAGAGGTATGCTAATTCCCGGTAGGGAAGCCGCTCCGGGAAAAGTTTGTGGGGAAGGGGAAAATGAATAGATGGAGTAAGTTTTCGCGGTACTAATTGGACCGTGCTATCAAGAGGAATGTATTTAGGAGCGGGGATGGAGGAAGCGGAAACTTTAATTCTTCAGATATTTTTCCTCTCCGCTGAGTGTTTGAAGTAGATAAAGATGTTCTCTCTGAAGACTTTCTAATTCTGACTGAGTGATGTGGAATTCGCAGGGAAATTATTAATGAGGAGGAAGGAGCGAGAAAGTTGTGTGGGGTTGGACAATTAGCATCAGTCGAGAGGGAGGAGGAGGACTTGAAGTGAAGATCTCAAGGCCATTCCCCATTTCCGCGCCGAGATGTATGGAATGGTCAGCTCGGATCACTCCCGCTCCAGGAAGAGTACGTCGCCGTCGCAACAGTCTCAATCGCAGTCCCAGCAGCAGCATGACAGCCGACGGGGGAGTGGGAGGGTTCACCACAACCATAATAAATCCATGTATTGCAGATTCCTCAGCTTCGTGAAGTCAGCGTGGACCGGTGTCAAATTTGCCCTGGGTAAGTACTCACTCCTGTTTGTAATCCTGCTTTTTATTCCAGCGAAACATGCACAATCTC
This sequence comes from Tyrannoseira gladiata, assembly GCA_027744355.1. Taxonomy (NCBI): domain Eukaryota; kingdom Metazoa; phylum Arthropoda; class Collembola; order Entomobryomorpha; family Entomobryidae; genus Tyrannoseira; species Tyrannoseira gladiata. The sequence continues at coordinate 2,720 of JAHZNH010000101.1, forward strand.
CCTGTAGTTCTTGCTCATTTCATTAAATATTGGAGGAAGGAGAAGATCATTCATCATCCTGAGTCCACCGAAACTAATGAATATTGTGGGGATCCGACGAGATGCTCTCCCTGTCTGTGTGTATTTTTCGCATTACTTCCTGGAATCCATGTCTCGATGGCTTTTTTTGTGTTTGCCGAACGGTTTTACTCCCGAATATTTTCCGTGAGCCCCGGATTTGATAGCATGCTTGATTGCCTAAGCTGTTTATCTACATTGCAGCGATGGGATAGGATGTGGATGTGGGGGAAACTGGGGAAAGAGTGTAATGCTGAAAGTATTGCTTTATCCTGAATGAATGGCGCTCACGGTGGAATCATTTAATGGATTATGGGGGAATGCTTCTCTACACAAACAGTTTCCTATTTCCCCCCGTAATAAAGAGAGGATGAACGTTGGACTAGCCGAGCGAAGCCAAAACCAAACCACTCAAAGTTTTTTTTTTCTCGTGGAGGGAGGATGAAAACGAGAAGAATGCTTCTCTCCACAAACAGTTTCCTATTTCCCCCCGTAATAAAGAGAGGATGAACGTTGGACTAGCCGAGCGAAGCCAAAACCAAACCACTCAAAGTTTTTTTTTCTCGTGGAGGGAGGATGAAAACGAGATAAGTTGGGAAGTAGTGTTGGTCCTGGACTTGACTTCATTCATTTCATTAGTATTACTGGACATCAGCGAAGATTCGAATGGAGGAAGGAAGCTAGCCAACCAACCCAGGTATATATTTTTTTTCTTCGGTTGGCATGGTGGCGTTATCGACTTTGCTGGAGAAACATGGACATGTAGATATTTAGGTGGATAGTATTTGGGGGGGAGGGGAAGGAAGAGTGCAAGTCAGGAGGACGACACGCATCGCGAGAAATAAATAGAGTGTGGCGGAGACTGCCGCTGCTCTTGTTCGGTGATAATGATTACATTAGATTCGTGGATGCACTGAAGCATTAAAAAGCGCACGGGGGAAGTTGCAATAGATGGATGGATCAGGCTCGGAGTGAGTGAGTGAGTGAGTGAGTAAGGCAGGAAAGGCATGTCGCCTTGATGCCAAGTCAACATACCAAATTGAGCAAGAAAAGAGCAGTCGACACACTATTTTCAGCTGGAAAAATGTGTCATGTTGTGTTAAGCCTGCAATCCATAAAAAAACAATGTTTTTTCACCCAATCCGTCTCCTCCTCCCAAAGTTGTGTTTATCTAGTTTGAGGGAGAACTGGTATAATGAAAATGAATATTAAGAGTGGATGTTGATGGGATCTGGCTACGTTCATGGAGGTTAAGGTTTTAAAAAATGGAATGAATTTTGTGGAAACGGAAAAAAAGTGAGGAGCTGGCACTACTTCATGATCTTAAATCGGAGAATTCTGAATCCATCATCATCGTCATCATCACCACCACGTCCCATTTCTCATTACCTATTAGCGTGTGGAACTGGAGACCTTGGTATAAGTACTCCATACTCGCCTTTAGAAGAGGTCGTAAAAATGGAGAAACTTCTGCGAAAAACTGAAGTGCTCACTTTTTTGTTTTTGGCTGGTTAGTTGTCTGGATTTTGTTTGAACTCTTTGTGAAGGAGATCAGCTTTTTTCGGAGGATAATTTGGAAATTAGAGGCTGTGCAAAAAGGATTGCCACCCTTTCTGAAGTTGACAGCTCTTCTTGTTTCTATTTAGCAGATCTAAAAAAAATCTGGGGTGAGGTTACTGTTACCAAGCTCATTTGAGAGGTTACAAAGGTCCTGCATGAAATCCTGCATCGCAGATGCTGTTTCGCGTTCCAAAGTTTCCCCTGAGTGCGGCCTGGGGTCACTTCAGTGAGTTAGAGAGTAGTGCCAGTACTAGGTATGCGCCTTGATCACCCAGACCATCTGTTCCAGGTTAGTTTTTATGGTGCCGGGTGTGTAGCAACCCAGATTATCTGATGTGATTTTGCATATTCCGCTGCCGCCATTTCATTATGGTAAGTATGCTACCCACCCTAAAATGCTTTCCTGGTGGATCATATTGGTTGCACTTTACGTACTAAACGCGAGTAACTGGGTTAGGAGGGATGGATGGAGTCATTATGTGTGGCACTTCCGCGAAAGGAGTAATTATGATAACGTTACACCCTTTTTTAAAAAAAGAACCATGGAGGGAGATGCCAGCTCTCCTTCCCCGTAGTCCAAACTAGCCAGTTAGTTCATTTTCCTTCCTTTTTTGTTATGGAGCTGGTGGAGTGGTTCGCGGGAATGGAGCTATAACAATGTGACCTTTTCCCCATTGTTGGAGGGAAAATGGGAAATAAAATGGCTTTTTATGCATGGGGCGGAAGAGAGGGGGACGGAAGGGGAGAGCTTATTGCGACTATGACTATGATGCGTTAAAGAGAGCTCCCCTCTTTATTACCAGGCGGAGGGGAAACTCGCTCGTGAGTGAGTGAGTGAATGAGCGAGTTTTACGAAGGGGACTTGTATTAGTTAACACACTTCACGTGCCCTCCATAAAAAAGGAGTATGTTTTCTCGTGCAAAGTGCTTTTGTTGTTGTTGCTGTTGTTGTTTGGCTGGACCCGACGTCTCACTGAGTGAGTGAGTGAGCCAGTCGTCACCGGAGTGAATAGTCAGGTTTAATGGCGGTGAAAGTAAGGTGGGAGGAAAGGATGTTGGTGCGGCTCGGACTAGAGCTCCTGATTCCAGACAGAGATCGCAGCCAGCACAGAAACGGGCTTCCACAGAAACAGATGCGGCCATAGCCAGCCAGGCAATTAGGTCTAATCGACTGAGTGAGATCTTCCCCCAAATCAACGGGGTCTTGCATGACTTCCCCTCGTGAATTTGAATGTGGGGAATGTGACGTGATACTTTTTTTTATGGGACATGCGTACACCGGAGGGATTAGCGAGGGGACCTCTAGCTCGGACTTAATTTTTTTTGCAATGATTTCGTACGCAGATAAAAAATTCAAGGAGTTTTAGGGATCCGTGGACCCACTATTACCCTGGGCTTTCTCCACCATCTCTGGTGAAATCGTGGAGGAAATCAGTTAAGAATAAGGAGTCGTGCAATGAATGCACTCACTTACTCACTCACTCTCCAGCGTAGTCATCAGTTTCGGGGAAAAATACATTATACTTACGGTGTTCTTCTCCCGAATGACACGGACAATGGGAAGCACGAATGCATGTTGTAGGGCTGAATCAATGTATTATTTTCTTGACTGTGCGTGGAAATGAAGATTAGGTACTCGCTCGTAGTTTTTATATGCCTAACTATCGTACTCGTGTCCATAAACACGACAATGCATGACGACGACGAGATGAAGATGAAGGGAAAAGCTGAGATAACAGCTCTGTTAAGCTCTCAGGGATAAAAAAAAACGGAAAGCTGGAGGTGGACGTCGAACGAAATAAAAATGGCTTGGCTTGACTTTTTCAGCCTTTGGGTTCAGTTGGCTTGGCTACTTGCCTCAATCACCCAATTTTATTTTGCATGCGATGCATTAAAAAAAAAGAGGCAGTAAAAGGGGAAAAAACACCATTTATTATTTAAGCGGAGAGGAGTGGTTGGAGAAATGGATTGAGCGAAGAAAGATGGAGGGGATAGGAGTAATGCAGTATAATTCCAGAAGCTTTTTCCCTCAGATGAGAAGGGTTTCTTGTGGAGAGTGCAACAGTTCCTTTTTTCCCCAAAAATACATAATGGGGAGGAGGAGAGTGAGAGGGAAGGGGAACGACGATTTCCACTTTTTTTTCTCTTGTGGAGTCATCGGAAGTGGAATCTAATCTACGTACTTATGAGCTAGAACTCCAACAAAGCAATCACAATCACACTCGCTCCTTTCCTATCCGATCCGACCAGCTTGTTTTTGATGTGGAATGCCAGTGAAGGACTTGAGCCGTGAGAGATGTGTTCCGGAGACGGGGAAAATTTATGTCCTGCTTAAGCGGGCTTTCTCGGAAATTGGGTAACTGAGACTCGAACTTTGTGAGGCTCATTAGATCCTCCTCCGCGAGGGGAAATATGAGAAGGAAATATTAAATAAATTAATGTTGCTGGGCGACAAATAAAAACGCCAGGATGAGATCTCGTGGCAACTCCCCACCTCCACCAGGAAATTCAGGCACCCTCGTACTCCTTCACAAGAACTGATTATGTATATCTATTTATGACTCTTTCCCGACCGTAGCTTCATCACTCCTGGAGAAAGCCACATTATTACGTCCATGTCGAATGTTGATATTCCAATAAACAAGGCATCCCACCAAGTTCCCTTCAGCCTCAAGTGGCTTTCTCCCGTTTATTTTGGCGGGGGGGGGGGGAGAGAATTAGAATTGCCATTCTCCGTAATAAAAAACAACAAAGCGAAATTAAAGTAGACGAGGTCGAACGAACCAAGAAGCCAAATGCAGGCCACACGCTGGTAATTTTATGATGCGATTATGATATTGATATCTCTGTTCCTAGCAATTCTATCTGGGACGTGTCCCTCCTCATTTCCACTCGAATTGTCTTCACCGCACCACACCACACAATACAATTATTACTCTCCTTCCCCTCCACTTTCCGTCTGAATGTGGGAGGGAAACTACAGGAAAAAAAACAATATCACCATCACCAATACAATGTATATATGGTGCTCACACTCGGCCTATAGAAGTTGTGTGCTCATGTTCAACTGGTGAGATTAGAACGTGGTGATGAAAGCCAAACTCTGGAGTGAAGTCAGGCGACGCGAGGCGATTCCATGCGACGTGACGTTGTAATGGGCGCAAGACTTTCCCAAGGTTGATCGCTCTCCACCACATTGACAAAAAATAAAAACCACGGGTGGCTAATGAGTCGAGTCGAGTCGAGTTTGGCTTGAGTTGAGTGGTCAGTTTTGATCTTTTATTTTCCCCGATCGATTCGGCCGACCCTGCCTGCACTTATAGTTTTCTTTCTTTCTACTTCTTATTTGCACTTTGGCATGTCGTGGCTGCACTTCTGTGAGCATTATATTCCGGGCACGTGTACTACTCTTCGATGCCGGGGAAAGCTCGTCTGGAGTGGAAGCCCTTTGTGGTTTCGGGAGGCCAACGACTTTCTGGAGGTGAATCGTCTCATTGCATTTCACACTGACCTTAATTACGGCTCACCCCTGCCATACCATACCACACCCCCAAGATTATGCTCCATATCGCTTTGATGTGAGCACTAAATAATTCCTTTGAGGAGAACTAAAAAGTATTTGTGTGGACGTGGACATGGACATACATCCTCCTTTCCACTAATCCCTTCTGTTGGAGCGACCTCATTACAAAAAAAAAACTACACAATTCCAACTCAAGTAACTCCCTCCGTGGAAAAAAAATCTCTTTCTCGGGGATTTTCCACTTCCCTCCTCCCCCTTCTCCATCCATCCATCCACCACATGAATAGTTTGCTCCACGCATTTTCTTCTTGTTATTCTCATGTCAACAATGCTAAGCTGGAGAAATGATGATGATAGTTGTACTGGTTGTTGTTGTCGGAGCACGACCAAGTGGATGCGAGTAACCATGAAAAAGGACCTTTTTTTCCTCCTTCCGCCATTCTCCTGAAGATTTCCGCCGTCTAAGCAACTTCTATTTTCCCCTCGTTTGTCTTCCCCCAACCTAATCCTATTTACGCTTTGATGGACAGACAATATAAACAAAACGTTTCGGGATGGAGAGTTGACATGTTTCACTTGGGGGGGAGAGGAGAGAGTCTGATGCTGTCGTAGTTTCCCATCCACATTCCACATTCCATCTTGCGTGGAGCCACGCTCCACATCTCATTTCTCAGTTTAATCGTAACACTCCTGATCTTGCAGATTTACGGTTTCCCTCCCAAATTTAATTTCTTGCGCTTCCTTCCTTCCATCCATTTTCCCCGGTTTTTTTTGTGACGATGGATGGACGACAGTCAGGGCTGGGTGACCTGACCCCTGCCATTCTCCTTCTCCATCGGAGGAGGATTTCTTTGTTGGCTTAAGCGAGTGCTTAATTGTTTCCCTTTGCTGTTGCCCTAAGCTCTTCCAGCCGCACTGAGATCCTCCTTCCTCTTTTTTTTTTATTTTCTTGGGTGGAGAGACCACTTGAAAAATCCTGGGAGCTCATCTCGTCCTAATTTGCTCGCTTGATTTTCCCCTTCCGACATCTGTTTTTTTTTTTGTTGTTGTTGTTGTGCATAAGTATCTTATATGGATCCCTTTGTTCTTTCATGTTGACGTCTCCTTTCTTTCAGACTCCGACTTTACACTCCACCATTATTATTATTGGCCTTTACCTTAGTGACCTCAATTCTTCCCAAGAGGGACGAACCCCACTCCCGGTGAAACAATTGAATTCGAAACCTAAGCATAAGCATCATCATCATCGTCATATCATTTGTAGCGAAGGGCACGCTTAAGTTCATCATTTAGAGGCATCCACTCAACCCATGGAGTCCGTTGGTTGGTCAGTCCACCAGTCATTTCCTCTTCCGATCCGCATCCCCCCCACACCATTCAATTCCATTTTTTTCGCGAGGATTTTAATCCGTCCCATAAAAACACGGTGCATCCTCGAATTCGATTAAGTTACTCCCTTCAAAATCCCGATCGTCATCGTCATCATCATCATCATCATCCTCATATTCCATCACTGGATTCACCAACACTTCTTCTCGGGCGAACGCCACACCGTATCCACCAAACTAAACCACTTCCATCGTGCTTCTGATACTCTTTTAATTCCAACTTTTATTGGGGCATAAAGAACTTTTGAATTGTGCCATTATTTATTCATAGCAACTTACGAAAACAGACTACAAGAACTGCCAAAGCAATGTCAGTTCAGTTCAGTTCCGCGAAATTTTCCACTCCACTCGCACAAGGAGCCAAATCACCCCAAAACTTTTTTATGGAGGCAAACTTTTTTTCTTCGGGAAGGGAGTTCCGAGTTTTTAAGTCAAAACCAAGAAAATATCGAGCGCACAACCTTGACGTGCATTGACAATGGCCGAAAACCATAATAAGTACTAAGCGTGGTACTACTACTACTACTACTACTACAGCTAATGCTTGTACGTCATACTCAAGGCCATCTTCGCCCATGAATATTTCCAGAGTGGAAGGAGAAAATCTTTTTTGAGGAGAGGGCAAAACAGTTCTTCCCCTCCCTGAGGAGGACCTTTAACAACTTCTTTGGAGATTCATCGTAACATGTCCAAAAATACCTCACTGGCTTCTTCACTTCTTCCTCCTCATCATCATCATCATGATGTTCAGGAGACCGCACGCGTTTCGCGGAGAAATCCATGTCCAGTCAGAGTCAGTCCACCAGGTTTTTCGGGAGATTGCCGGCGAGAAGATAGATATGCAGAGTGGTATTATACCAGGTAGAGAGATATACCCCAACCCGAAGAGTTTTTTTCGTGAGGCGCGTCCCAAATATGAAATTGATGAGGGCCGATTCCATCCAATCCAGATGCAATGCACTCTTCATCTAAATTTACGACCGTCCGGCTCTCCTTGGGTTTACGCAACGCTCTCCGACGGCCTTGCAATTCAATAAAGAATTATCGTGGTGGGGCTCCTCCAAATCAAATCATGTCATCAGGATTCAGTGCAAGAATCCCCAGGATTTGGGAATCGATGCCGATCCCTGCAATTTACCTGACCACGAGGCGTGCCACTTCCACCAAAACAAGATCATCATCATCGTGATCGGGATCATCATCATCATCGTCCTCCTCCTCATGCAAGAGAATGAGGAACGATCTTGTTCCTCCGTTCTGGAGCAGCAATTAACGACTTCCAATTTCCCGCTTGTCCCACAGGAAACATTAGAATTGAATAGGAATGCCCTTGTCCCCGCATTCAATTTATATTTATGGAGGTCGATCCACCTCGCTCCATGCATTCGTTTATTGAGTTCATTATTATTACGGTGCACTAAATATTTTATTTCCTTTGTCTCCAATTTTTTTCCAGCTAACACTGGTCACTACGCCCATTACGTTTTTAATACTTTGGACCATGGCAGGAGTGGATTAATCAGCTTTGAGGTGAGACCTTCCACGTTCCCCTGAAAAAAAAATATATATTTTATTTTCCCCTATGCTTTGCAAAAAACCAAGTAGGGCACTTGACTTTGCGAGGAAAAAAAATAAACACCAGAATTGTTTTTGCTCATAAGAGGAAAATTCGAGCTCGGGGAAGGGGAGGGGGGATAGAAATGTTTTGTACCTCCATAGTTTTATGGACTTCACAGTTCGTTAGGAAAATTAAAGACGGTCCTCATTTCGGAGGGCACACACCACCACCACCACCAAAAAGTCTAATATTCACCACCAGCGTTCCATTCCCAGCTCCACTTTCCATTTCTCATTTTTTTCCAGCCGAATTGAGCACACTTAATTAGTGTCATACATGAGAACTGAATACAAATCAAAATGAAGTGGAGCAGCCGGGGAAATTACACCGGAGAAATCCTTTGAACGTCCTCATTTTCCAGTGAATGAGGCTTAACAACCCGGCTCCCAACACCAGCACCAGACGGGGAGATTCAATGAGGGAAATGGCAAAGTGGACTCTAATTTTCATACGGAGAGATTTCCACTGGAGGAGGAGGAAAGTCTCATGCAATAAGTAATTCCCCCCGAAAAAAATACACGACTAATGAGGAAGGTTGGGAAATGGAAGGGAAACAAACAACAGCGGACAAAAAAACTTGATTATGATTATGAAACAAAAACAGAAACTGGAAAACAATTGTACTTTTTCCCTCATTATTTATCAAAGGGAATGGGGATACATGAAGAAAAGCTCCAGCTGAAGCTTGGGAAGTGGTGGTGGTGGTGGTGATGATGGATGTTATGTTATGTTTGGTGATGAGCTCCCCTATAATTTCTGTGATGATTGTTATTGTTTCAGGACTTCGTACTCGGCCTCTCCGTTCTTTCAAGGGGAACTCCGGAGGAGAAGCTTCGATGGACGTTTAGTCTGTATGACATCAATGGCGATGGATTTATTACGAAGGAGGAGATGAAGGACGTTGTTACAGCCATATTCGAGCTAATGGGCAACTGCACGGAGCCCATGCTGGAGGAGGGCGCTGTTCAAACGCGTGTCGACAAAGTGTTTCAGGTTCGTTCCTAACAAAATAATAATAATCGTCTTTAGTTTATTTCGATTATCGTAAATTCCTCGTAAGTATTACTTATTATTCAAGTGATTGACGGGATGATAATTTGAGGTGCATTCATGCGAGCAAATGCTGGATTCCTCCTCCCACCCACGCCCTCAATTCCTTCACTAGAGAGTGAAACAAATTCCGGAGGAGTTTCACTCGATAGAAATCCTCAGTTCGGAGGAATACGAATTGAGGCGAGTTTTTTCCTAGGGGTTCCTTCTAAGGTCCCATGGGGCACCTTGTGCACAGTTAGCCAATATAAATCTTTTAGGCAATCCATGAATCATGAATAAGTTCCAGGCTGCCGGGTCGGATGCTACATATCTACAGGGATAGAATCAAGAGGATCCATTTCCATCCTTTATCTTCATTCCAAATGTATCCAAATCCAGACAATAATTTTTGGGACAGGCTGTGAAAAAAATAGAAAGGAAATGAGTAGGAAATCCATTTGCTGAATAAGAATGTAGTTCGTTCGACCAGCAGGTCAAAGGCTGTCTTTTAATAACCTGTCATTACCTCCTTTCTCCTGATTTACTTTTCATCTGTCTGGATTCGTGGAATTGCTCGCTCAGTAATCAGGAAAAATGTCACTCCCAACCCACGTCTTCACGCTTGAAATCCTGGAGANTCATCTGTCTGGATTCGTGGAATTGCTCGCTCAGTAATCAGGAAAAATGTCACTCCCAACCCACGTCTTCACGCTTGAAATCCTGGAGAATCTCCTTGTCATCACAATCTCATCTCTCCCTCATTGGCACCAACTTACTACTACTTTTCTCCGCTAATGAGATGCATATTGTCCTAGTTACATACATCCATCTCCAGATTGCATTCTTTTCCAGGGGAGGAGTAGGGGAAGATAATAATAACCATCCAACATCCAATCCATCTCGTGCTAATCCCAAACTCTTTTCTTTTTGTTTTTCTTTTGTGATGCGCAGAAAATGGACCAAAATCACGACGGACTGGTGAGCCTCGACGAGTTTCTCGACTGCTGTTGTAAGGATGAGAATATTATCAAGTCAATCTCCGTCTTCGACTCTGTAATATAGCGGGCGGCAAATTCTACACTGCGATGCGAACAAAATTCTAGGACTTTTTTCATAGTAAAAAAACAAATCATTATTTTTCACTCCGACTGGAGATCTGGAAGGAAGAGGAGCGGGAGCCAAGATATTACCTCTATATCATCAACAAAACACACATATTATTACTATTATGTTCGACGTTTGATCATCAAATAGGAGGAGAGGAGAAAATTGTCCAGTTATTTT
>JAHZNH010000102.1:0-10110 GCA_027744355.1 Tyrannoseira gladiata
TATATAATACTTATAGGGAAATAAAGCAGGAGAGATCTATTTTGCTGATTAATCAGTCAAATTTATTCCTCCTGGCTAAAAACCGAAGAGGTAGAAATTGCGCTGGATTGTCCAAAGTGACCGCTTAAGAGACAATTAAAAAGTAATTTGATTAGGGAGAGGAATGCCGAATACTTATGTATACGATCATCATGGTTGATCGTTGTCGCTGTTTTTCTGCTTTTCAGCGGCTGCGTGCAAATATGAAGGCTTGCAAATTTACTGGCGAACTAATGTGATTTTTTCATACTTGTCGAAGTAATGCTGGAAATTTGTTTTTTATTTTGGTTAATTATTATCCATCCGAATATATTGTGCTATGCATGTCCCTACAAACCTATGCATTAAGTAGGAGCTTCTTTCGCATCGTACACAGGAAATGAATGTTTAAAAACTCTTTTCGTGGCTTACCTTAAATATCTGTGTGAATACCTACGTTTCATGAAGGCTTAGAGAAAGGATGTTTGTGGTTTGGCTGGAGAATACATTTTGTAAAAAATACGATCTATGTATATTCAAGCCTACTTTGTCATTATAAGTTTCTCAATTATGAAGCAAGCAGATAGATATGTGTGATACTACCAGTGTCTAGTAGCTACTTTGAAAGATGATAGTGACATGGCATGGGGTTCTTCTTATGCTGTGAGCCAAACACTTAAGTAGGAACGTGTGGTGTTGGTGGTCAAGACTACTCCAAGTGGAAGTGGATTCTTCCCTTGTGTAGTCCAGTTATTAGCCTACGATATCGTACCGCCAGGTTCTCTAAGGCTTAGCTCGAGAGGTTTCCTAAAAAATGAGAGAGAGAAAAAACCGCGCGCTTAGAAAAACTATCGAGATGAGGGATTTCGGGAGATGAAGAAACTAAAAAGAGGAAGCTTGAGGTTTTTCCAGTATTCAGCGCTCAAGATCTTAATTATCTTGTGGCCCTCGCTTCTTGTACGTATTTACGAAATCACAAGCCACTTACAACTTTGCGATGTGTCTACTCAGACTTTGCCTTTGTCGCCGAGTGGTTTTACATTTTGCCGGTTGATTTTCCAGGGATTCAATCTAACATCCTCTTTGTTTGTGGCTAATTTGATGGTTATGAAACAAGCGATTACATATACATCTGGGACATCATATTCAGTGCACACGTTGGGTAGAGTTAGCTCTACGATGATGGAGGTGGGCTTCATGGTGGAACATCTTACATGCAAATCCCAAATACAGATTAAGGGACTCTGAATTAGGAACTCCGTTACAAAAGTTCGTTTTATAGTAATGATTTGAGAAATATTCGCCATATGGTCGTATTATGGCAATGAATGGATGAATACATTTTTTGGGGGGAATCAGGAAGCGTGATCCAAACACTTGCAATGTCATGTGGATGTACGAAATCTCTTTCTTTCCTCGAGGAGGAAAAGTCTGTCAATCATTCGCGATTTTTCATTCCTTCGTGGATTCTAGAAAATGAAAAAAGTGGGGAGTTAAAAAGAAAGAAGCTCATTTCTTTTTGAGCTTCGCTTCTTTCTCGTCTTTCTCTTTCTCTCTCTCTCGCTCTTTCCACTTCCTCGTCGCAACAACACTGTCTTGAGCTCTTGCTCCTTTTCTCACATCCTTTTCTTCTCGGGATGAGTGTAAATACGTATAATCTAGATGTTATAATGTATAAAAAATGAAGAGAGAAAAAAGTGGAAGTAGGGTAAAGTATGTAGACTTTTTTTCTGGGGAAAGGAGAAAAAAAGAAGGAGGACAAGACGACATAAAGCCTAAAGGAATCATATAGAAAGAAAGAGCGGAAGCAAGTTGGATCAATACGGTGAAAGAGGGGAGGTGGAGGAAGTGGCGGGGCTCTAGGGTGGGGAGCTGGTGGGGATGGAGGAAGGAAGCTGACGGAGCCAGAAAAAAAGTTGATGAATCTATGCTATAAATATATACATTCATATTGGGATGAAAAACTTTTTTTTTATTACCACTATATATTCCATCATCTCTCTTCCTTCTCATCATCGTCGTCGTCATCGTCATCATCATCATTTCGATTCTTACTTATGTGTTTTTTACGTTCGCAGAAGACGATCTAGGGATATGGATAAAATGTGGAGGACTGGATTCATTCAATGACGACGATGTGTTTAATAGGTTGGCCTCTTAAAAATTCATCGCCCATATAGCACGCTTTCGTGTAAAAATAGGACTTCCTCATTTATAGATACATATCGGGAATAAAGAACTGTCCTGCTGGTTGCACGCTCTCCTTTTTCTTCCCTAGTGAGTTTCAGAGAAGGATGAGAAACCCGGAAGTCGGCCGGAACATGTGCTCTCTCTCTTTTCTCCTCGTTCGCCGCTCTTCTCCTACTTTCCCTGCTGCGTCCGCTGCCAAAAAAGAAATTCCTTCTATTTACTTCCTCCAGTGAGTCAGTGAGTGAGCGGAGAAGAGAGAAGGGAAAATGGGAGAATGGAACGAGGCATTACCAGTAGCCAAGCTAGTTCTAGTTGTAGTATCTATTGGAATGCTGAAGCTTTCAAAAGATGTAAAAAAACTCATTCACAGTTTTTTTGCTGCTCCACTTGCCAAGTGAGTTGGCCACGAGGATACACTGATAGGCAAGCGGGAGGCGAGCAAGCTAGGGAATGGGCTGGCGGAAAGAGAGCATTTTACTTGCAAGGCCTTTCATATATTTTCCTCCCTTTACCTACATATCAACATTTCAACCTTTATATGGGCTTTCGACATTCATTATGTAACAGAAAAGCGACTACTACAGAAATAACTGATCTTCAGGAGATGGAGTTCCACTTTACGTTTTTTCTCCATTTTTTCCGTCTCAGCAAGAGCACGAAAGAACGAGCGATGTTGTACAAACAACACGAGCATAGCAGTTTTCTTCTTCCTTCCGGCCCCAGCAGAGCCCATCGTTTCCGGAATCCATATAGGACCGAGCTAACGTCAAGAATGCTTTTGATTAAAAAAATAGATATACGCGACATGAGTTAGTCTAGCTGGCTGGCTAGTTGAAGAGCTCACTCAGTTGCTGGGAATTCGTGCCTTTTCAATGGTTCCAGGGCTCATATCATCAACCACAAGGGGACTGCTACTTTCCCTTGGAAACAACGAATCAAAGCCAGGCATACCTGCACATTGGAGCAATGAAAAGTCAATAAAGTTGTGATGTCACCAATATATTGATAATCAGTTCGGTCTATGAGTATTTCGTCTTTTCTTCCATAGTAGTAAATTGTGTGTTTGGCTGTTCAAGCTCTTAAACTTCGAGATTACTTTGTTAGACGTTGAAATTGTGAATGATTTTTTTGCAATTAAAGGACTCAATGGACCATGCCTCCATCAGGATTCCTAAAGATTGATCGCAGATAAAGTGGCCATTCGCATCGACAATTTGATGAAGAACGAATGAATGAATGATTGAAAAATGCTTGGCTTTGTGCTTGATTCATCCATGCTATTCACTTATTGCTTTCACCATCCCTTTGCTCAAACCTTTCCGCTTTAAAACGCTTCTGAAGGATATGATAAATAGAAGGATATATTCTGGAAATTAATCATACTATCCTAACAAGTGATGCTAATAATGTTTTTGTTATGTGTCATTTCAGGAATATATACATATAGAGAGAGAAGCACACATTCATAGCTAGAACGGAAGCAGAATTCCCTTGTGACAGTACCAGTGCGACGTCAGAGTTGGAGGAGGATTTCTGGGAAAGGAAGCGAAAAACAAGTTATTAAAGTTATACGCGAATAAACTGTGTTAATGATGAAGGTACCACCCCTAAGCCTTGTGGGAATGGAGCGTCTTCCGCTTCCACTACCATTTAGTCCAGAACTGTTGTGGAGGTATAACCCATTGGGACCCCCAACCGGAGCCTCTCACCATCACTCACAAGCCGCTGCTGCTGCAGCTCTCTCCGCCGCACAACAGTCCCCAGCGCCACCTTCCTCCTCGGCTGCCGCTGTATCCGCCGCAGCCGCTGCTTTCACCAGAGCCGCGGCGGCGGCCGCTGCCAGTAGCTTATCATCCCCCATTCAACAGCAATTACCATTTGCTTATGATATAAAAACAACTATTCCAATCAGACTTGGTAGGTGGTTATCAAGATTAAAATTTAATGGCATTTTCACTTGAAGATGAAATTTTTCATAAGACAAACAACGTTTTGCTAACTTGCTGTTTGTCTTTTTCTTGTAACCAGCAGCCAGTGATCCACGTCTATGGAACAGAGAAGATGTGGCTGTGTTTCTCCAATGGTGCGAGAGAGAGTTTGACCTGCCATCCTTCGATATGGACCGATTTCAAATGAACGGTAAGAACAGCAATTACCATTTGCTTATGATATAAAAACAACTATTCCAATCAGACTTGGTAGGTGGTTATCAAGATTAAAATTTAGTGGCATTTTTACTTGAAGATGAAATTTTTCATAAGACAAACAACGTTTTGCTAACTTGCTGTTTGTCTTTTTCTTGTAACTAGCAGCCAGTGATCCACGTCTTTGGAACAGAGAAGATGTGGCTGTGTTTCTCCAATGGTGCGAGAGAGAGTTTGACCTGCCATCCTTCGATATGGACCGATTTCAAATGAACGGTAAGATTTGAAGGAATGTCACAGATTTCTGGCTTCATTTTCATATACACCACTCACCCACAATGTTCACTGCTCAAAAGTCTGCATCCAAATCCAATTACATTGTATTTCTAGTTGTTTTCGAATACTCCTCAACGGAAATTGATGATGATGTATTGTTTCGTGATTTATGGCAAGCTCGGGGAAGGTGCATGATTTCAGAAAGCATTACTACTCACTTTGTAATAATAATGGAGTAATTATGTTAGGCATAAAGACGTACACGATGCAATGTCACAGGGGCGTTTTCCTAATTTTACCTTATACCATGGTGCTGAGATGATCATGAGAGGAAAAAACCCTTTCTTATTAGACGTTATGTTTGACGCAGGATTAATGCACTCACAAAGTCAGTAGTTTTATCAAAGTTTCCTTTGCTCCGAAGCTAACATATAAGCTAAGATGTGCAAGCCGTACCATTTTGTATTTGAAAAAAAGCGTGTATTAGTGAAATGCGTTTCATGTGAGAATATCTCTGCTCAAGGAGCAGAACGGACCGGATATCTTCTTACTCATGGAAGACGGGGAGGAAAATTGTTAAACTACAGTTTAAGAATGAAATTTTGTCTTTGCATTTAAATAATTTTGAGAAACATGTAGAGAAATAACGTGAAAGACATGAAAAGCCATACTTTCAAAGCATATGAAGTAGTGGTAGTAGCAAGTAGGGTTTTGTAGAAATATGATACATCTACCACAAACCTATTTAAGTCGACAGTCATATTGGTAGCCAGTGTTTTTTTCTATTCCATTTTGTGGCTTTTCTTTGTCATGTGCACATCAGATCAACTCACATTCAGTATTCATTTTCTTATAAGTTTTGAAAAAGAAAGACAACGTGACGGGACATGAAAGTGGATTTGAAGTTGTTGTTGTTGATGATGATGATGAGCATGTGAGTGTGATTCCTCTTCCGCTGAATTCCCAGTTTTTTTCATCGTGCATGAAACCATCATCATCCAGCAAAAATCTTTCCCATCATCACCTACAGCGTCGGGGAAGAATCTAGCTTGCATCTTTTAGAATGTTGTTGCTCGCAATTCTAAGTTTATATTAAGCATAAAAAACTCTGTTCCATCATCATCATTATCTTATTCGTCGACACCCTAATTCGTTTCATTTAGATAATCACCGGAACGAAAGGAAATGTATGACAATGAAATTTCCCTTTGTCTTCAGATTTTCATTCATTTTGATATAAAAAAGTAAGCATATAATTAGGAGTGACGATGGTTCCAAAACTTCGTGGTGCACTAGCAAAAATGAGTGACAAGACAAAGTGAGACATGAGCGTGACTTTCTTATGCATATAAAGGCAGCCTTGAAGTTTGGCTGGACATTTAGCTTAGCAATCAGAAAGAAGTAGTTAGTCGGAGAATGATGATACGGTTATGATTAATTTGAATGCAATAAATTAAAATGGATCTATGTCTTCTCTTTTTTCACATTCAGGTAAAGCACTTTGTCTGCTTACAAAATCTGACCTCGAATCAAGAGCCCCATGCTCAGGTGATGTAATACACAATGCACTCCAGTTGCTTATGACATCAGGAGATTCTCCATTGACCCCGCACACACCGTCCTCTCTCCGAATTCCACAAATTGGTAACGGTAAGGGGGCGACTTGGTCAATTACCGATTTGCAACAATATGCAGCTGCACAACAACAGCAAGGCACGACTTCCGTGACCTTGAGTCCTGCTCCATCCCTTGATGGTCAAGCTGGGAGCCCACAAGATCATGGCAACGGCCAAGTCAGTCAGCATTTGTCTTCTGCCTCATCATCCGCTGGCTCTGGCGGCCCCCCATCCGATGATTCTGAGTATGACAGCGTTGGTGAGAGCCCCGAGAGGTCTCCTCCAGTTCAATCCATGAGCCCTCCACCATCACACAATGGCTCTAGTAACAACCACAACTCAAACGGTGGACATCATCACCACCACCCTCATCATCATTCCAACTCTAACAATGGAAATTCCAATGGAGTGTCCGGAACCGGCATTAATGCGAATGGAAACGGAACCGCAGGAGTTAATGGGAAGACAGCGTTTTCGCCAGCATCCAAATTGGGAAATGGAACCAATGGAGCTCCAGAAGCCGGAGAGTACAATAACAGTAAGTTGTTGTTGATATTTTTTCAATTGTCTCAGTTTTTGTCTTGTTCAAATTATTTTTTAATGTAATACATAATTTAATACATGATAACTCTTCTTTCAAAAGATTTCCATGGAACAGTTTTTGAAAAATGGTTTCTGCTAGCCTTGAATATCTTTGCTTGTATTTGATTGTCTTGAAAGCGTTTTTGCTCAATTTTCATGTGTGTTAATTTTTATCAGATTCTTGAGAAATCCAGGAGAATTGAAGACGATCAAGAACATTTCCATGCTGCGTCATCAGCAACAAGCACTTTCTGTGAAGCCAGAGTCCATGTCATATGGGAACGAGAATCCGGTTTCCTTAACAGTGAAAGCTGAGTCAGTAAACTACGGGAATGGAAATTGCTATTCTTCCGATGACTACGAGAGTAAATTGTCGATGCTGGGTCACCGGCAGCAAAACTCTCCCGTTTCCCTTACCACAAAGAATTGCTCCGCGTCCCCATCAACCTCCTCCACTTCATCCTCTAATGGTGCTGTTGGTGGCGACTCTTATGGCGATAATGGTGAGTTTGATTCCATGAATGGACACCCGCAAGATTCACCTATGTCTCTGACAACAAAGTCTTCTGTTCCTGATCATCATCATCCTCAAGATAATGACTCTTTAGACGGTCGGGTTGGTCACAGGCCCAAGCCTCAACATTCCCCAGTCTCCCTTACAGTCAAATCCGAGCCCAACACTGCCTTCATCCCCGCTGAGGATGATTACTATGAAGATGTTCCCACCGATTTGAGCATGGACACCGACAGAGATCGACAAGCGAAGGAAAGTGATTAAGAAGAGTGCATATATATCTATATAACGTGTGACATAAGAAATCATCTTGTTCTCATGTTTGACTCATTCATGTTTTTCATGCTTTTTATATAAAAAACCAAGCTGTCTTCTTCGATTATAAATTGCACGCGAATATTATACACGTACGTATGCACACCTGGCTGACAATGAAACTCCAAAGTTACTGAGGCTACATACTCAAATGTATGGGCTTCATTTATATGAATCAAATTTGTGTCCCAAAAAAAGTTTCATGTTTTTTTTTCAACTCTTAGAATTCTATACGGACTTAAATTAGGGAAATATGCGAAGTCCAGGTAAAGTACGTAAGTGTAATACTTTCATTGTAAAATATGTGTGCCACAAAATACAATCAAATTTTATGTGCAGAAATGATTTTTAAGAAAACAGTCATGTCTCCCGGTGTGTTAAAAAAAACAACAAAAGTCCGTAGATTCATTCGTTAAGAAAATTCATTATAGATAAATGTTTTATAAGTGGAAAGTTTTAGACATCCTTACCTCTATATATATCTGATTTCACTCCACCGACCGAATACAGAGTTTTATGGAACTGTCCTTCCGTTACTTGTAGGATAACCAAAAGATTTATGCTTTGATGAGGGTAATTTTTTAAGCATAAGTTTGTATGCGTGATATGATGCAATGCGGAGTACAGAGAATTTGACGTAAGGGAATAAGAAGAAGAAGAAGATATAAATGTGATTTTTACTCTCCTGCTGTAGGAATTCTGCCTTGAGCAGCGTTCTGCTACAAGAAAAAAATCATTTTTGTTGTAGGAAACAATTTTTTGTTTTCTCACGTTTATATAAATTTCTGTATCCAAAAAAGGTTTAAAATTATGTGTACAGACGTTAGGTTACAGAGTACGTATAAGTAATTGTAAATAGTTTTATTAGAGGACGGTCAATATGCGGCAATCGTAGTTGAGGAGGTGGAAAATAGTTCGTTATTTTTCAACGAAACTCAGTCTTTCGGACCATCTATCGCTAATCCCTTAATCATACCATAGATGATTTGTACATACCCTCTTGTTCTTGGTTAGTTCAGCGTAAATAAGATTTGATAATATTAGATTAGTTTCATGAGTTTAATTTAGGAAAAAAATCTGAGGAAATTTTATGCCGTTATGATTTCAAAACAAAAATCTTCGTTTTTTTTTTGTACGAACAACCTGAGAAAAAGAAAGATAAGAAGTTGTTAGCTGAGGCATATTCATGAAAACCAAGGATTTAAAAATTATAACGCTTTGTAAATAGTTTTCGTCATTTTTAAAGGTCCGTAAATATTGATTGGTTGGGAGTAACTATTATCCCGACAACACCGAATACGTATATGCATAGATTTTAGTTCCAAATTCCAGAGTAGAAATTCTTCAACTCGCGATATGATTCAAGGGGAACAATAGAGATAGGCGCAAGAAACCATATTTGCTTCTATGGATGAAGGACAATGGCACAAGAATCAATGTGCGTGTCTGGAATTATAAGACGTGGTACGAATGTGAAATGTAACAGAAAGTGACAAGAAAAATGTACAAGATAATCAATTTACTTCTGATTATTAGGCTATACAATAATATTCCCACATAGTTCATATTGATATTGCATGATATTATAAAATTGTAATAATGGGATGATGATAATATACAACTCACTATTTTATTATTGTAATGATGAAGTTGCTTTTGCATGAATGCGTTCAGGAAGGATAATTATCGCCGTGTTATTTAGAACTGTGTTATGTCATCTTTCTTGCGAGTGAAATGAAGTGTGACGACAGAAGTGGTGGTAATAAATATATTTTTGGCGATGGAGAAATGTTCGTTTGCCTGCGTGTAATGTTCGTTGATAGTGTATATTAATATGATTAGATAATGAATTATTATATCATTAACGTTTCTTATGCTTTGTGCCCTTAAGTTCAGATTTATTACGCTATACAAATCAAATACTAATCTAAAAGTACGAAATAACATGAGTCTATATATAGTTTTTCATTTGAGCAATGTTGTTTTTTGGAATGGAGTATAATGTCTAGTAAAGTCTAGGTATTCCTGTGCAAAAAATCACATTTCAGCCGAGTAACAATCTTTCAACGAATACAAAATAGTCGTTATATTTTAACAGTTTAGTGGAACGTTTCTCGTCTATTCAATCAACCCAACCACAAATCAAGATCACCTGCAACAAATGTCAATCTTTTAGCTGCAATCAATCAATCAATAATCGACATTGTTTTTCGTCAGAAGCTAACTACTTTATCTAATCCAACGAAAACAAAAAACTCATTGTTAACCTGTGTGTTTTGCTTCTTTTTCCCATCTTTCCAAAGATTGTGAGAAAGGATCAGAGACGGAAGCAACTTGGAAGTTGTGAGTGCGTAAGAGTTGTGTTTAACAAAAGTTAATGAGTTTCATGCTAATACTGCTAATACATATATATATATTTCTTTGTCGAATTGAATGAATGTGGAATGTAACAAGA
>JAHZNH010000104.1:0-12055 GCA_027744355.1 Tyrannoseira gladiata
CACTAATGAATATAACTTAAAAACCTTCCTGGGTTAATGTCATCCTTCTTTGTTCTTAGTTTGCCCCAACAGCAAATTGTGCGTGAAGAATTGAGTATATCTAGGTTCTAGGTCGTTGGGACATGCTTCTGTACTTCATTTTTTGCCGTAATAGACAGAGAGCGCATAGTATATCACGCAATTCATTACAAATTATCTGCAGGCATGAATGCTACTTTTTTGCCGCTGACGTCGGAGATTGAAGTTCTAAATAATTGCCAGGTGTGTGCAGATTTGGAATAATCAACGTTATATGCAAGTTTGAAGTAGGCACTAGGAACACGCTTTTTGTTAGAAGCATAAAAATTTGTTTTCACAACGTCTACCATAATTCCAAAGTACTTTCTTCCTTTCATGTTTTTCTAAGTGTACCTGGGCGGCAAGACGCAAATCGTTTTTTATTAACATGCTCCATTTGTCCTGTCCGTCGAGTCCAGTGCTTCACTTTGTGGCCCACGCTTCGACGATGGCGGAAGGCTCTAGTGAAGTGCAATCGAGTTAAGTCAAAAGCCATTCAGCTTTTCATCTCATCCACTTCAATGAATTCTCACATGTCTCGGAAGTAACAATAGATTGCATTTTCCCCTTTGAGCTCATGAAATTTTAAGCATGCCTCTGAAGTGGAGATGTGCTGAATTATTCAGATAATGTCATTATAATTTTACATGTGATCTAATATCATTATAATTTCCATGTGCTAAGATCAGTCTCCAGCGATCTTGTACTTGTGGCAAAGAATTTTAAAAGGAAAGAGTTCCTCATTTCTATTAAAAATGCACAATATTAAAGAGGAAAAGAACTACTGGGACTGTACCACTATTCCCCACTTGCTCTCGTACGTACTTGATCCAGATTTCATTCTGTGGTATCATCTTTCGAAGCATTTCAGATGGAAGCAAACGTACGTAACGTCAGACACTACCCAGAAAATACTTATTTACTCTTGAAAGTTAATGCAAATGGGAATGCGAGGAGGGAATCTCCATGCATAAGCAAGAAAGCAGAATAATTGTAAAGTAGCAGTTGTTGTTTATTTTCAATGACGTGAGGTCCCCTCTGGCAATTTCGTCATAACGATGAAAGTTGCATTTTTGTTCCTTCTCCTCATTTCCCATCTTCTCCCCACTCCCATACACTAAGTGTGTCTGTGATTCAAGAGATGGAAAGGAAAAACTCCAATTTCTTTTGTAAACTGATAGTGGCGTCCATTAAAATTACGAAACTAAATCTGCGAGTAGAACTCTCTCTTAGACGGTTTCCCCACTCACTCAGACCTAGTCTTGAATTGAGAGAAAGGTACATTTACTCACTGTTTGTACATTCTGATACAATGCTCACCACACATGTGTTTGTTGTCTCTTAAAAACCTTGTTTTCATCCCGAGAAGGAAAAATACCGGGAGCGAGGGGAAACCGTAACAATATTTTCTTCTTTTTTTTAAAAAAGAAAAACACACAAGAGCACTATCGTCATTGTTGAAGTAACGAAAGAGAAAGGAGGAGAGGAAGTCTTGAACACCGAGAGGAAAATCCCTTCTCTACAAATAATCCCAGGATGCAAAACCAGATAAAGAAAGGCCCCTTATGTTTGGTTTAAGGTCTACGTGAAGAAAAAATCTACTACCACGACTCGTCCTACCCGCTTTATTTCCACCCATGCAGTATATCTGCGTAAACAGTAATGGTTTTTTATCATCCTCGAGGAAATTCCATTGTATGAAGACACATTGTTGTTTACAATTTACTGTTCATTTTATTCTCAGCTAGTCTCTTATTCATTGGCGTCATCTTCATCATCACAAGGAGGATCATTCTTTTCCAACCAGAGTAATAAACCTTAGGGTGACATACACACATCAACGACTTTAGTTGGTCGCAGGAATGCAACAACGCATGGGAACAAAAATTTGTTCTAAAGCTTCTGGGTCCCACTGGCTGGCCTGGCTCCCCTAAGCGAAAAGAGAGAGAGAGAAAAATTAGCAGAGGAGAGAAAGGGAGCGAGTGAGTCTCTTATTCATTGGCGTCATCTTCATCATCACAAGGAGGATCATTCTTTTCCAACCAGAGTAATAAACCTTAGGGTGACATATACACATCAACGACTTTAGTTGGTCGGAGGAATGCAACAACGCATGGGAACAAAAATTTGTTCCAAAGCTTCTGGGCCCCACTGGCTGGCCTGGCTCCCCTAAGCGAAAAGAGAGAGAGAAAAATTAGCGGAGGAGAGAAAGGGAGCGAGTGAGTGAGCGAACGAACGAAGAAGAAAGTAAAATGTCCGCGTAGACCGAGCCTTTAGATGTTGCAAGGAAGTGGGAATGAAACGGAAGATATGATAAAATTTATATGAAGCTGGGAAGTGGAGCCTCGGTATAAATAGTAGATGTTGCAAGGAAGTGGGAATGAAACGGAAGATATGATAAAATTTATATGAAGCTGGGAAGTGGAGCCTCGGTATAAAAACGACTGCAATAACTGCATGCTTATTTGTATAGGTCACTCTCGCTCTATCGTTGTTTTCTTTTTTGTATCGCCTCTGCTGAAGGGCTTTTATGTATGTCGTAAGTGGCAGTTTTTTGGTGGGGAAAACCAGAGGAATTTGAGGCATATTTTGAGGGGAAAATTTCACGTGGAAAAAGAGCTTCATTTAAGTAGAACCTTTCACACACAAAAAAGTTTATATATATATATATGTATGTATCCTGTTACATTTGGCCTTTCCTTCTAGGTATTTCATGGAGGAGTTGCTTGTACTTTTATTGATAGCAAAGTCAAACGAAAAAAAAGGCACCCTTGACGTCACTTATGTAAACACCATAGTATTTTTCGTCAAACAAATGAAACTTATGTTTTTCACTTGAGCTATATTTTAGTTAAGTCCCTGTGAATTGTTTTACTTGTTAGCACCCACATTTAAGTACGAGGAGGCATGTTATGAAAGACTATCGCCTCCTTGGACAGTAAAGCTCCTGGTAAATTTTGCACGAATTGTTTTTAAACAGACCACGGCCAACTTTTAAATTTTGCAATCCAATTCAAATCCTATATATCTCTCCCGAGTAAATGACTAGCTTGTCTTGCTGATGTAATATGGAATGCTCTAGAGTTATAAATATTCTATGCCTGTGCCTGGTCCAAATTCGTGTTTGCAAAATTATATCTGTCACATCGGACTGGGTAGATTTCATATGAGATTTTTGTCAATAAATTTTAGATTTCCTTATTGCATCATTCTAAAGATTTAATCAGGGTTTTTTAATCATGAAATTTGAAACGACCGCTTAATTCATTTTGATTCACGAAATGCTACCTGAAGTTCATGGGCTGGACAATTCGCCATTGAAAACCGTCGTCGGTTTGCATTTGCCCGCAAAAAGTACACTTTAACCTTTCTGCAATAGCCTTTGAAAACTTTTTTCGTTGAAATTGGCATTGCGAGCAGCAAATTTAATATTTCGTATTTAAACTTTATTATAGTGTTAGTAGTCATCAATTACAATACATAACTGTTTTCCATGACAAAACACTTACGGCTAGTTGGATTCAAAACCATTGATTCGCTTCTTTCGCTTTGAAAAGCGATGTGGGATGTTACTGATTCATTTTGGGGACTCTCGTTTTTCTTTCGACTATTAATCAAATTATCGCTCGAATGAGCAAATCTTAACTGACTAATCTGAATTGCGTCCGCTCATTACGTGCCCAGTAGAAACGTGCGGGTGTGACTGCATCGCTGGTTACAGAATAGAATTCATAAGAAGAATATGAATATGATCAGAACTCACAAATCCCGAAAAGCCTACCAGCTCGGCACACGAGAGAATCGTCAGATGAAATATTGATTCTAGATATTTTAACTAAGAGTAAGGAGAGAAAGAAAAGGAAAACTGATTACCCGAAGTGTTTTTATCTCCTTTCCCTTTTGATATATTGCTTTACCTTCGCTTTAAGCTGTTGGTGGGGTATGCCGCTACTACACATACATACATACATACCCTATTTGTCTCAGCATTTATTTAATCGGAAAATTGGCTCCTGCTTTACATGCTAATAACCGTCTTAGGCACGTTTTATTCCCATTCCGCAGAATCGAGTTACACTCTCCATCCTCAACCAACTCCAACTTCTAATCTCAAGAGCTTGGAGATGGAGGCGCACGATACGTTATCATAACTTGCTTGGTTAAGAGTAGCTTCCATTTCTTGTTGTTGAAATCGATGAAGTTTCATGATTAAAGTCGTTTTGCAAAAGATCTTTGACTAAAGTCTGGCTGGTTCGATACGCACTTACACTATTATTATACTGTCCCGATACTTCATCACGGAGAGGGTTGAAAGTTACATGAACCAAGAGCGTTCGGTACTCCTCAAAAAGCTAACTGGCTCACGGAGAAAAAACTTTTATTTCTCAAACTGGTAAATATAGAAAAGTGTTTTCCTATACGTCGATATTTACAGCCGGCTCTCAAGGCTTGCTTTTAACTGATCCTATAGAATTTGTAAGACTAGGCTTTGCTCAGTTTTCCGTTTTCCCATTTCCACTCGAAAATTAGACGCGTGTAGGCCCAGAAGTTCTAATTGAATGTAAAATGAGAACTCTTTACCCCTCAGCCTCGTTTATAACGAGGATAGCTGGAAAAAAGCTTTTTTTGCTGCTACTGCTGCATTGTTGGCTCATAGCTGAACTGGAATTTAATCATGTGTAAGCTGATAAATATTAATTTATTGAGTTCGATGACTCATGACATCCAGTGCTGTAAATCATTAATTTACCCTGTATAAATTGAATGACCTTTCCATTACAGAAGTAGAAGCGGACCTATCCATTTTTAGCTGACTATGAAAGAGCTTCCAAAGATCTCCTTGAATCATAACTTTTCTTACTCCAGCTCTTTCAAAGTACCATATAGCAGTTTCACATTCTCATTAAATTTCTAAATTAATTACCAGGGCCATTTCTCACTTGCCTTTATGTACGTGATCAGTCTGTAATTATTGCTTTACTTAAATTATTCTGCAGCTCCAAGCTCTACGGAGTCAAATTAATTAATCATGTGTAAGCTGATAAATATTAATTTATTGAGTTCGATGACTCATGACATCCAGTGCTGTAAATCATTAATTTATCCTGGATAAATTGAATGACCTTTCCATTACAGAAGTAGAAGCGGACCTATTCATTTTTAGCTGACTATAGTACCGTATAGCAGTTTCACATTCTCGTTAAATTTCTAAATTAATTACCAGGGCCATTTCTGACTTGCCTTTATGTACGTGATCAGTCTGTAATTATTGCTTTACTTAAATTATTCTGCAGCTCCAAGCTCTACGGAGTCAAAATATTACGGGAACTTGCGAAACTCACTAAATTACTAAAGTTCGCCTTATGTGCACAAAAGTCTGTGAAAATCCAGGAGTGGATTGAAATTGTACATTAGGTGCGGAAACTGGCCCTGGATCAGTCATGGATGGAAATGTTGACGACCTATGACATTTTAAAGAAAGCAGGAGCTAGCAAAAAATGCTCAAACTGGAGCTTGCCTGCATTGAAGACATTCATGAAGCAGTTGAAAGCCTTAGTTATAGATGATGAGGTAGCAGGTATAGAGGTTTTCTTGTGAACAAATTGACGAAACCATGTTTACACATTTATGGAAACTTTAGCTGGCCGTAAGTATTTCAGATATGCAAAGTACTTAATAGACTTTAATGGGCTTTTTAATGTCGCGCTTAATTGAAAGCGGGTCCATGTTTTAGAAGCAAATGGTAGCAATAAAATATAAGTTTGAATTAGGCGTCATTTTTTTAGGTTGTCAAATAAAAACTTGAGATCAGTTTCAAACATTTTGCCGAGAGAGTTGATGGACCGTACGACAGGCACCTTATTTAGCCCGGTCTGGCTAGCTAAGCAACTAACCATGAATTAAAACATTGAAATAGTGATACTAATGATGCTCCTCTCTGATCTTCATCAGTTTCAGATTTCTCATTGCAAACAAACCAAATTGTCCGTAAAGAGCTCGTCATTCTAAAGGGGGTACGTAACAGGTACGCAACAAAATTCCATCAAAGGGGGATTGATCTCCATGAGATAATAATAAGAGGAATGATGGTGATGCTACGTGTATGTTTCTACCAGGTATAAAGGGTACCAGCAGACTCATAAATCGCGTATGAAATGTCATATAAGTACAATGTCAACATTTGACCTGAGTGAGCCATTCCCCGCAATTCCTGTTGGAAGAGAACGTGATGAGAACATCAAATTACGATGGCATCACAGGAGAAATGCCATCCCCATCTTTTATATCTTCTAGTAGCATGACCGTAATAAAAAAACCAGAGCTTGATTGGCGATTATGCGAAAAGATGAGGATGA
Source organism: Tyrannoseira gladiata (assembly GCA_027744355.1). Taxonomy (NCBI): domain Eukaryota; kingdom Metazoa; phylum Arthropoda; class Collembola; order Entomobryomorpha; family Entomobryidae; genus Tyrannoseira; species Tyrannoseira gladiata. The sequence goes on from JAHZNH010000104.1 coordinate 6,414, forward strand.
TGATCATGATGTGTTTGTGAAATGGCCGCCATCAAAATAATGTACAAAGAGAAAGCAAATGGCAGAATTTCACCAATAAACATTGCTTTTAATTTTTCTCCTCTAGAAGTTGCCCCTAGTATTGCAAGCACGCACAATTCTATTTCCCTGACACCATTAATTTTCTGCGGGACTGTACTGGTAAAAACAACTTTCAAACCTAAGTGTTAAGGTTCAGTGAAAATAGTCGTTTCGCACCTTTCCAAAAATGTATTCATGTGAAGGCAGCGATAGGATAGGTATTCAGCAGAGCGATCCGCCACTTAATTATTCAATACAAGCCTCATCGCCGGCCATTTGTAGAAAATACAGAAAAAAACCAAACCGGGTGTTTTTCCAAACCGGACGATAATAATCTCGCCATTTCAACTCTTCTTGCGGCTGGACAGAGGCTCTTTTAGCCATGACCTAATTCAAAGTTGTCGAGAGTGTTTCAAATAGCTCTCACAAATTTTCCATACTGGAGAGATAGCTGAAGATATTTTATATGGGTCTCACAGAAAATAATTAAGGGCTTACTTGTCAATACTAAAGTTAAGGCTATATTCCTTTTTTCAATTAGAAAATAAATGCACTCGCCATAAGCATAAGTAGACTCCAAAGATTCAATCTTGTCCCATTTTTGAGAGAGTAGGAAAAGAGGCAAAATACTGGCCAGTTGTAAGTCCATCACGCGTCAAATCGCTGCCCAAAGCTGGTCGCGTAAATTAATTGCACTAGTGCATATTTAATGAAAAAGGATATGTTCATGCGAAACTAGCTTAGCCGATAAAGGGTAAAATCTTATTCATTCCAACTGCATGTATAAGATCCTATAAGCCTGTCTCTTCTATCAGGTCGAGGCATTTAGATCTCAAGTTGCCCCAAGGAGTGCAAGCCAGTACGCGAATTGAAAACTGTCAGCAATTTAATTTTCTTTGAAAAGCTTCTTTCAATTTTTCAGCATAGTGCATATTGTAGCTCTTATTGATTCCTAGGAGAGTTGTAAGTTGTAAAGCACCATGAAGCCTATTCAATAATAATGTTAATAACGCATCCATTCCATGCATACTCTAACAAATCCGAAAAGCTGATGTTCTGTAGAAAAACGGATGCATGGAGATATCATCCGGAAGTAATAACTTACTACGAAAAAGAATAATGATGCAGAAACCTATTGTTATCTTCCAATTACGTTCACATGCCATGAGAACGACTTTTCCTGGCTGGAAAAGTCCTCTTGCATTGGAAGGGAGTAATCACTACTACATGGATAATTCTAGGAAGGAAGCTCGAGTAGTTTTGGCTTCACCAAGTAGCTTCTCATGTAGAAAAATNCCATGAGAACGACTTTTCCTGGCTGGAAAAGTCCTCTTGCATTGGAAGGGAGTAATCACTACTACATGGATAATTCTAGGAAGGAAGCTCGAGTAGTTTTGGCTTCACCAAGTAGCTTCTCATGTAGAAAAATTTTTATTAGTGCAGTATCCAATCTTTTTTTAAATCTTGGAACATGCATACATAATCTGTTTCAAAATTATATGGTAATATGCCGGAATACTGGAAACTGGGCTCAGGATGTGCTCTAATGACAAGTGCTTTCATTCTCCTGAATCATGACCTCATGAATAACGATGACGGTCATAAGAGCCCCGGAAAATTTTAAGGGGGGCAAAAAAATAAGTGAATCTATTGGTAGTTCTTTGTAGTGAAGCGCAGTACTTGGTAAGATTGCAAAATCGCCACGTGAACATATACTTATCAATACATATATAAATATACACGAAATCTTTTTTCAAATTTCCAATCAAGTATTTAGTTATTAATGTTCATTAAGGCCGACGTGCATCATTTTACAGGAAGAAATTCTTTTCGTCGCGCTAAACTCATTTGTTGTACATCAAGAAGAAAATGTAGGAACCAATAAAATAAAGCATCAAGAGACATCACATCCAACGCGGATAAAGTTTGTTTTAATGTTCTTCGCCGCTCACTATAATATAGTACATATATTGGCCTATATTTGCAACAAAGAATTAAGGAGGGGAAAAACTTGGGATTAAGTTTTGCTTCGGAATGATGTCATAGTTTTTCATTGAAGTGCTATAAAGAAGTGTCTTCCACAGTCAAACATCTTGACAAGCGTTCCTTCTTCTTTTTTGCTACTTCGAAGAAATCGGAGAAAGTTGAAAAATACTTCACAGCGAATACTTCCTTCGCTTCGGAAAGAGCCTACCTCATCGAATTTTTTTTATTGAATGCTGCTACTCCTCATGCCGTCGATGGCTCGGGAGAGTGGACTCCATATAGAAAGGAAATTATGGAGTTAATGACGTAAGTAAGTATAAAATGTCACCACCATCACCGTCAAGGCTCCCGATGGAAAGAAAATCGAGTCGATAGTTGATTATGGTGAGGTGTGCGGACTCGTTGAGTTCTTTTCTCTCTTATCAATTTATAACAACGATGCGACGAAAATTGTAAAGATTTGGCTTTGTACCCGTTTCTTGTATAATATTTTTTTTATATTCCGACTCATCTCCTTTCTCGGAAATAACGAGGCGAGAAGTTATTGTAGCGGTAAGAACGACAGGTATTAATCATAATGTATCCTAGCAGGTTGACTATGAATGATGCATTCGTTGCAAGGAATGATCACCACAATAAGACTAGTGATTCGGAAAAAAAGCATTTTATATTCATGTACCTCAACCTTTCCATGACGAGAGTGGAGGAGCTTATAGTTACCTATTTTTTATTATTTAGTCACACATATCTCATATTTATAAGCTTAAGCGAGTACAAGGCTAGGATGACTTTCTCTCTCTCGCGAGTGCGTTTGAGCGTTGCAGCATTCGTTTTGCTTCACCCAACTAATCATACTTTTTTCATTTTATTACATATTTACCAGCCATGCAATAATAATGCAACACCCTCTATCCCCTCATTTTTTCCCCTCCGCACTATGAGATTTCTTAGTGAATCAGGCAATGGTGACATATTAAAAATGTCAGACGTTATCGACTGTGAAAGGTCAGCTAAGAAACTGGCAACCATCACACTTGCAACAATATCCCTTTCCACATTATCATCTCACTACTGCTGGTACTGCTGGTACGTTCCCTTGAAATAAATACACATTACAATAATAAGTAAACAGACAGCTGGAAAAATACTTGCCATTTTCGCGTTCTTCCTTCTCCTCACATTCTCCTCTCCTATTATTCCCTCCAAGACGAAGAAGAAATCTTGGGAGAAAGAAGAAATCCAGTAGACATGAAATTGTATTTTATGGGTGTTTTATAAGGATGTACTTCCATGGTATAACTGTATTTTCATGATACTTTACGGTTACTTGGTCACGCAGTAAAAAAAGTTATGTTACATACAAAAGCACAACAAAGAGTGGAGAAGGCAGCATTTTCATACGAGAATAGATGTATGACCATAAGATGTAGATGGGCAATACTATTTTTGGCAAAAAGGTAAAAGTGAATGCGTATAGATTGCGATGTAATGGTTTGGCAATATGTATTACAACTAGATAGAGGGTTGAGATCTCCTTTTTTTCAAACTAATATGATCCCTCTCAATGACTATAAGTTTCCATGAGGTGAAGAGTGAAACATGATGCACATTTTACATTTCATTGCTATAAGAGTCCGATCCCGACCCTTCTTGGGAAGCCCTTTACTTTCAACATTCCTTCGACCCACGTAATGCGAAAAGATATAGTGGTACGTGTACCATTTACGCGTCCAAAGCTTCCACTTTCTTAGTTGCGGGGAAAGTACACACAAGGTAATTTTTTCTCTTTATCATTGCACTAGCTCCCTCATTATCCCCAGTTACGATAAGTTATCTTCTGTTGTGAAGTCTAAGTTAATAGACTGCAACGCTCGCCTACAATAAGTATGACTTACTAAAGCGCAAAAAAAACTTTCTTCTTCTTATTTTTGAACGGGGAAGACGATAGCTTTTGCTTTTTCAAATTCCACCGACTTACTACTACTACTAGGAGAGCAAACTGATGAGAAAAAATGGTGGAGAAGTAAGTTGGGAGCGCGCACACACACATCTTCAACGGAAAGGAATTCTTTAGATTGAAGGGTCTCATCCAGAATGTAGCATCGAGCGAGCGAGCGAGCTCGAGTTACAGCAGGGAAAGAAGTGAAGTGCTGGGATGGATGGAGTTGCTGGATGCACACACACGCGTTGCTCCAGTTCTTTACTCCATTCTGCCCAAACTTCACTGTCCTGGCCTGGTCTGGTATGGTCGGTTGCGCTGCTGGTGAAGTTATAAAAGGGGTTTGCTGCCGCCTCCGGTTCACTTCGAATGGTCTTGTTAGCTATACAAATATTCCTATTCTTTTATGCTAAAGCTGTAGCAAAAAATACCACAAGATTTTTTTCTGTGTAGAATTTTGCTTTAGGTAGCAAAAACCATGCAGAATACTCTTTGGAAATAGCACGAACGAACGAAGAGGGGCTTAATGTGGTACAGCGCATCTTAGCGTGAGTTGCTCCCAGATATCTCGCCACAATCTTTAAGTAGCAGCGGTACATTTACTGCAAAAAAAAAATGGTATACTAATATGGGAAGAAAAATCACTTCAGCAACAAAAAAATAAATTCTTTGACTAGCAAAATGAAACGATGAAAAGAGTTTTTAAGCAGAAAGTTAACAGGAATGAAAGACAAGCAGGGTCAGGAGAAGCATGCACACAGTACTTGGGAAAGTGTGTAGTGCAATATATATAGAGAAAGCCGAAGTGGAATGGAATGGTGAAGTAGAAGGCGCCAGTCAGTCACCAAACCCAGCTAGGAACATGGGAGGAGGAAAAAAACACTCCAAAGACTTGGCTTCAAAAGTCCCCACCACGAGTATTTTTTTGTTCTTCTGGTGGGATGGAGTTTGGCAGAAATGGTTAATGGCTTCTGATGGAAAATATGCCATTGGTTTTTAACTATTTTATTAAAACGACAAAAGACATTGTGCACTCCCTTCTCTGTTTGTCTCATCAGAGCCAGAAAAGCAAAAGGAGTAAATAAGTAAGTACTTATAGATGTATAGCGGAAAATAGTAGCGTCAATATCGAAATTGGAACTTTCCCAATCAAGTTAAATTTTCGGAGGGGTTTTCAAACTGCTTATGCACATGCATAAGCAGCGTTTGACTTTTCGAAGGTTATATCCAAAATGATTCTCTTTGTTTCGAGAAAGTTGTTTCGTAAGCAATCAGGACGAGTTCGAAGTTATCGCCATTGCTGACTTCATTTCGATCGCGAGGACCCTGTGGAATATCCTGATATATTATGTTCTAGTTCACGCGAAAATTTATGAAATACATACTTTGATGAGTTTTCTTCCTACCGTAGTGTGATATTTAATCGTTTAGGAAGGAGAAAACTCCAGGGGGGAGGGTCCTTTATACAAGTTTTTTTTTCCTTTTAAAAATGATATGCATAGCCCGAAAGCTTCCTACGTCTTATAAGCAAAACGACTTGGATTTCATTCCATCGATGGGTTTCATTACACTTGCTTCGCCGTGTGCTGCAATACTAGAAAACAGGGCAAAGATTACGGCCTCAGAGCGAGAAGAAAACAAAATACTAGTCACTGGT
>JAHZNH010000105.1:0-16802 GCA_027744355.1 Tyrannoseira gladiata
AAAAAGGATGGATTAATCGATTCGTCCTCTATATTATTGAAGCTATGGCTAAGGTAGGAGAAAACGTGTAAGGAGTATTGGCAGTGGTAGTGGTAGCTGATGTGGTGATCATCGCACCACATCACATCGCCATCAGTGATAAAAACGACCAGTTTTATGAGGGACTCAATGGTACTCTTTATGGACCTCGGGATATTTTCCCTGAGCATAAAGAATAAAAACCCATATTAGCTAAAGTGCATCTTCAGAGCATGGATGAATAGATGGATTGGGTGGATGTATCGCGGCATTCACCCTGATACTACTACTACTAGAAAGCTGTTACCGGATCAAGGGTAAAAATGAAATATTGGGTACACGCTCACTATTAGCCATAGGTCAGTGCTTTGCAGAGTAAATAGTATTAGGTGGAATAATGTCATGTTCTCAAACAAAGTGCGCATACAAATGAGTGAATGACAAGCCACTGACTTTCTAATTAAGAGGAGAAACTATTGCCAATTATGAAGTGGCTTAGGATTGAGGCTAAAAAATTGGGTACGGGATGGGATGAGATGGAAAGAAGGACGACGGAATCCTATAGAAAGGCTTTCGATCGGGGTAATGATGGTGTCGACATGAAAAGAATTGAAACAAGAGAAAAAAAATCAGGAAACAACAACAACTACTGTGATGTGACAGCAGCAACAACTTTTCCGTTAATTTGAAAACCATCTCGAAACAGACAACTCGAGCCTATATAATAAATACATACTCTCTTCTTCTACTAAAGTGGTGAGCTTAACTCATCCAATCCCAGAAATTTTCAATTCAATTCGAGTGCACTCGTAAACTTAATTGAGGATTCTCGGATGACCAGTGCCAAATGCCAAATAGATTTTGAGTAGATATTTGCTCACTACTCAACGTGATAATGACGAGCGAGCGGAACTGATGGGAAATCGGATAAGGGGAATAAATAAATAAGCTGCTACTATGTAGTAGCTCAGTAAGTACTTAATCCATTACTCTTCCCCAAGACACTGACTGAGGTGAGTGGCAGGACTTCACTCGACAATTTAATCTTTGATCGGCTACATTTACCATTATTATATTCTCTCCACTTGTCTCATTAGCAAAGACATCGATCAAAATACATACAAACTCGCTCAAAATTATTCGAATCCCAAAAGCATTATAAAAATCCACCCGAGATCCATCCATTCATGTCTTCTGCCTCCCGCATTGTTTACATTCGCATGTGATTGCGATCTTGAATCGCGATACTGAGGTGCTCTTCTCCGGATTAGGAAAAAATCCTCGCGATTTTTTATAAGTATCTCGTTACGAAACCAAGCACGATTTCAAATAGGTAGTGAAGAGCGTAACACAAGGAGTATTTATCTTGTCCCACTATACTTATGTCAAAGGTGTGTCTCCCAGACTAGACATGAGCTGGCTACTGAGTGAGTGAGTGAGTAACCACCTATTTAATCCTGTCTTATTTTTCCTACCAAAAAATCCCTTTTTCTCCCAATTACTGAGATCGACCAAGAGAAAAATGATGAGATAAGCATTAATCAGATAATATTATGTTATTATTTGCATAGAAAATAAATAGGCTCGCTATTTCGACTCCTTGTAGCTTCATATTTTTTTCGAAATAATTTCCCTAATCCTTTAGGCTTCTAATCTTCTTAACACATCTACATACAAGTTAAGTACAAGCTACTACGCTCCAAAGAAAGGAAAGGAAAAAAAATCTGTCTTCTTCAGGGCTCAGGAGTCAGGCGAGCTTGTAGCTCCAATAATTTTTTTATTCTTCGCCGGTAATTCCATACAATTTTGAAATAAACTGAAGGTCTATATAATTCCTTCATTTCATGCTGTGTTTTCCCTTCTGCTGTTCCTCCTCATCGTCTTCATTAACATGATCATCATATCAATCAACTTCTCTCAGAAAGTTGACTGTTGTCCGTGCAAAAAAATATAGCTTGAGTAATAATAGTACAACGATGATAAATGTTCTGGAGGTTGAAGAGCTTTTGGTCTCACACGTTCCTCCTCGAAAAAAAATATATTTACTTCCAGTGTTCACCCCATTAATCCCTCGCTTCTCCGCTCATTTGCACCATCCCGAGTTCGTTCTTATTCAGGGAACGTCAAAATTTACTGCTACTGTTACTGCCAGCGTACTACGATTCGTCCGTTTCCCCAAAAGGAATTGGTCAAATGAAATTAGACCTTTTTCTCGAGTGAGTAGTTTGTTTGTGAGTACTCAATAATAAAAAAAGAACAATGCATATTCACTGACATCCCAACTACCTACCTACCTACTTGCAAGCAAGCTCTTACACAAAAGCCCAGCAAACACCAGTCACTACCACCAGAAAGTCTGATAAAAATCGACAAATGTTTTTTTCTCCTTGGAACTGCCTCTTGGGCAGTGAGTACTAGACACATACATTCGTAACCGATTATTACAATTTCAATTTCATTCCTCATTCGCTCCATCCGAACGAACCATGTGCACGCTCGACTTTCCATTTTCTCATATTCGTCATCCCCATAATTTTTCTGCGAGTCTTGGTGGTGGTGGCTCTCTACCTAACAATTAAATTCAGGTTGGCCATACGCGTACTCCTACCTAATTTATATTATGATTTCTTAATTCACCGGGAAAAAAATGGAGACTTGAAGTGAACCATAACCAACCAGAGCGCACCGTACCAACTAAATACTGCAGTAGTACTCTCAAGATTTTATGGAGAATTCTCACAGGAAACCTGTTTTTTATATTTTATTTCGGGGCACCTACACACATGCATAAAAAAGTACTCATTTTCCGAGTGGGACACATCATCATCATCATTCAAAATCCAGCATTAATAATATTTTTTTCTGTTCCTTTGTTTCTGATGCTAGTACTTGCTATTCCAAAAATGAAATCCAAATAATAAATAGCACATCACACGAACCAACTACCATTCCACATTCATCCTGTTCCCCATTTACTTATTTTTTTTATTGCGTTTCTACCCCTCACGAACAAGTACAGGCTTGGGCTCTTACCGTTTTTCTCGCATTTCGCAATCGCAACTACTATTAGTAATAACAACAGCGTTATCTGACCCATCTCGTGATGATCATTATCTGGAGAAAATCAAGCAATTTTTGATGATTATTGCAGCTACGTGCGTTCTTTTGATGTTTTCCCATGTAATGACTCCATACGTATCATAATTTTTTTTCCACAGCGCCAGTCCCAGACTCAGGATTACTATTAGGGCCAGTGCAAAACGCTCCTCAGGTAATGCGATGTTGTTTGGTTAAACAAGCAAATTGTGATTGCGATTAGGTTCGAGGAATTCGAATTAAGTGAGCAGGGATATAGATTCTCTCCTTCTCCGTTCGTAATTTTTTGCCCATAGCTTGGCTCGCTCACCGCAGCGCTCGCTTCAATCATTTTATTCGCAATCGTTTCATTAGACTCCAGATTGAGGAGACAACCCGACAAGAGAATCAGAGTTGAGCTCTCCTGACGCAATATAAAAACACGGAGATTTTTTTATATTTTCTTTTATTCCGCCCAACTCAAACTACAATTTAATTTTTATGGATGCGCATCACATCCTCCATCCGTCTCGACTAATAAACTGTGATTATGTAGGCGCTCACTCACTCCCTTGCTCAGCAGAGCTCCGGTATGGAGAACGAAATGGATGAGCATGCCAACGCATCTCAAGCATTTTCTTAATCTTCTTTTTCAGATAATTTCTCATTACCTGCGAGCGTGAGCACGATGCCATGATGAGGAGCATTTGTGATGATTAAAGCGAACAGGTACCCTTCATCAATGCTCCGGTATTTACGAACCAAGCCAGCTCGACCAACCAAGCAACGAGCCACGCAGATTTAGCCATGTGTGGAGATAATGATTGTCCATTAATGGCAATAAAGTAATATAATATGTGTCCATTAAGCCAGAGCTTTGTAGCAATACATCCCCACAAAATTTATGTAACCTCCGGGCCCGAGCCACTACTACTCGATGTAATCAACAGCATCGTCGTCGTGGCTTTAGGTATTCATGTTAGCGCGCGTAATGTTAATTTAATTTTTTGAAAGAAATTATAAGAATTCTCCTCTCTTGTATTGAATTTCACAGTTCTCTTCCCCACGAAGGAGTTGGTGGTGCTTGCAGGTCACGTAGAGTGATATTCAGATGGAACATGAAAAAAACCGGAGGTACTTGAGCATATTACAAACTCACTTTTTAAAACATTCCAGCAACAGAAATGATAATTTGAGTAGGAAAAAAAATTTTGCTAGAAATACTCGCAAAAATTTTTCCCTTCTCGGGCGAGCTGCTCGTTCCTCACGTATTTCCAAAGACATGGAAAAAATGGGAACGCGAAAAAATCCAAAGAGTTGGAAATGGTTCGGAATTTTAAAATCTGATCGCATAAGAACAGCATCATACCCCTCCTGATTCACATCCTCTCCCCCGGTTTTTCCCTGAAAAAAACCTGTCGTCATCATCAAAATAATCATAGGATGCGTAAGGTGGCTACACCTTGTGCACAAAACACTCTATTTTTTCTGCGGAGGAAACACACAAACATAACATTCCATCAAGAAAAAATTGCCAATCTTCATTAGTGATTCTGCACGACTTCCACTTGCTCTTAAAAATTGATTTTTTCCAAAGAAATATCAGCTTTTTCCATTAAAACAATCACAATTGTTATCTTCATACCGCTCCATTTTTCATCACGGATTTTTGCACAGCTCCCGCTAAATAAAATTACCAGTTTGCTCCTCGAATGCCTCAACCATTTCGAGATTACCTATGTCTGTAATGTCCTCAATTTTTTCCATCATCATCATCATCCGTCCCTCATCAACATCATCATTTCATTTCCCATTGTTTTCACGTAGCCCGCATTTCAAAACGATCCGGCTAAAATCATTTTTCTTGTAAGATGCAGGATGGCACGTACATTACCTGCATCCTAACCCCATCAACGGGAAAAAATCTTATGCCTTTGAACTTCTTTTTCCTAACTGACAGGCGGGGTAATAAATGCACCGCATTCCCAATCCATTTCCTCTTCTGCTCGCCCCACCACTCAAATATTTTATTCCTCTTCCCCTCTTCTTTCTCAGCTTCTTCTGTTTCTCCTCTCAAGCTTCTAAATATTCCCTTTGCCTCTGACACATCTCAAAGGAAGAGATGACATTTTCCCCATTTTCAAAAGATCCCCCAAAATAAATAGTGGAAGTCTTCTTCAGAGATGTTGAAAAAAGTAAACAAAAAAAGTTTCCCGGAGAAGAAAAGGACCAAACTCAAACAAAGTGAGTGAGCGAGAGAGAGAGAGCCTCGACGAGAAAATGAAATTGTATCTTCCTTTATTGCGTTCTCTATTGTTATTACTGACATTTCCAGAGAGCTGGTGGCTCCTAGAGTGGTCCTTTTTTATTGCATAATGCATAATGGAAAGCCACTCCATGGGAAATGGATGGCCTGCCCTGACTGGTAGTGTGCGATAGGACCACTACAAGTACTACCGCCACTTGTGAAAATGAAATAAAGGAAAACTCGAGCATTCTTTGTGCTAAAAAATAGATTTTCTCAGAAAAGTAAATTGGTTTGGGCTCCATCCTAGTCCTCCTCCCCAAATTTCCTTTTCTATTATTCTCGCGTTCGAAAAGTGCTTTAGTTTTTGGGGAATAAAAGATGACAGTGATACTGTTGGAGAGTGAGAGAATGAGACAAAAAATACACATAAAAGCGAAATAAAATTCCACTGAGCGAACGAAGATAGGGTTGAGTCGAGTTGGTTGGTTCCTCGAGTGAGGGAGAAGGACGCGGTAAATGGAATACTAATGAATTAATTTTCAAAGGAAACATTGGAAAATTACAGAAGCTCGAAGGAACAGACAGCTTTTCTCATATTGTCTTATGCAGTTTCTGCCAAGTGTCCCACATTAGCATTCTAAATGAGCTTTGGAGAAGAAACTCCACTATTTTCCCTCTTCCTTCTGGCGACTATGAAAGGAATTTTATTATTATTCCGCTCCTGCTTTCCCAGGCGTACTTCCATCTCATGAGAGTGTGGAAACCACGGACACTACATGGAAAGTTCTTTCACGAATGGGGACTAGCTGCGACTACTCTGACGAGGATGCTAGCAAAAAGGAAAAAGTTTTTTCTTTTGGAGGAAACTTTAAATAAAATAATGGAATTTTGAGAAAGAGACTACTGTCGCAGGAGAGCTAGTACTAGAACAACGACCAACCAACATCTCTCATCTCATCGGAAAATGAAGGGAGGGCAAATGAAATTTCCATAGGAAAATTCCATTTTCTTCGGTTACTCCTCCAGAAAAAAAATACAATGCTTCTTTAGGGTGGGCTATCCTTTGGCCAAGGTCCTTTTTTCATTTTTGGAAATGGCAACCCCCACTGCACGAATGGATGATTAAGTATGCTACACTTCACTTCTTCAGGGAGAACGTGGCGGGGAAGAATTATATTTCATTAGGAAAAAGTTTTTTCTTTTGGAGGAAACTTTAAATAAAATAATGGAATTTTGAGGAAGAGACTACTGTCGCAGGAGAGCTAGTACTAGAACAAGGACCAACCAACATCTCTCATCTCATCGGATAATGAAGGGAGGGCAAATGAAATTTCCCGAGGAAAATTCCATTTTCGTCGGTTACTCCTCCAGAAAAAAATACAATGCTTCTTTAGGGTGGGCTCTCCTTTGGCCGTGGTCCTTTTTTCATTTTTGGAAATGGCAACCCCCACTGCACGAATGGATGATTAAGTATGCTACACTTCACTTCTTCAGGGAGAACGTGGCGGGGAAGAATTATATTTCATTTGGGAGACGTGATCACGCCATAAATTTCGTGAAATGGAGAAAGAACCCGTTTCTTGAAAAAAACGGAGGGCATTATTTCACCCTATTTATTTTATTCTAATAGAAACATCATAACTTAAAGTACACATGAATAATTTAGATTTTACGGGCGGAACTACTAAAATTTCTCCCTAGTTTGTGCGGAATATGTCTTTATTTCACTACAACGTCCCATTATTTTACTCCCTCCACCAAATTATTCTTTCTCACGTTTTCCATTAAAATGTTTATTTTTGACAGGAGTCCTACCTTCCACAGATTAGTTTTCCACTATTCCTACCCTGACTAATCTTCTTTTAGGAAAATTTCCCCAAAAAATTTGCATTCATTAGCCATAATACCACTACCACCACCAGAGTACTACTACTACTGGGGCTTCCACCATCATGGAGGGAATTCTAGTTTTTTTGGGAAAACATACGGATTTGGAAATGGCTGGGCTTTTGGCATGTTCCTCCAGTCATTTCCGGTGACAATGACTAATTTAATCGGACTACCTTCTCCTCATCCAACAAAAACAACAACAAGACAAAACTTGGGTACATCACTGTAATAGAGTACGCATCTACTTTCCATTTCGCTGGCAAAGAATACACTCTCTCTCCACTCCCAAGCAATTTCTCAGGGAGGGAAGTGAAAGCCAAAAAACAAAGTGGGAGAATTTATCCGCATTTATAGTTTTTATCTACCTTTTGCATACAATTTGCATCGGTAATGAATGAGCATCTTCTCCGAGTCCTACCATACCTCTGTGGGTTAGTTTTAGTTCGTTCCCCAAGTTTTTACTTACTTTATCTTCCCCAGAAAGCAAAGAATTAACTGTCAGAAGGTAAATAAATAAATCGGGAAAAAGCAGGAGTCCTCTTCAGGGGGAAATAAATGAGTGTTATTTTGTAAATCGAAAAAGTTAATTTCTTAGCGAGATCCGTTGATTTTATATTAGAAAATTTCGGGTTTTATAGGGGCAGCCATTTGGGAGTGAAATGGAAGATGCCAGCCTTTTCTGCCAAGAATAATTCCACCATAATCACAACTCGAGCCAAGCCACCCTCCTTCTTCATTAACTATTCCAAATTGGTAATCTAAAAAGTCTATTTTATTTGCATTCAGAACTACAGTCTAAAGTCTAAAACGGAGAAAAAGCGCCATTTTGTGCTCCATTCCTCCCAAAAAATTATTGTGATTCTCCATTCCCTTCCGAAAAGAGGGGAACTCCACTCTTGGCAACCAAAATAAGAGGGAAGGGGAAAGGTAGAAAATCCATTTTATTTTTTCCCTCCGCGCTTGTTTTTTCCTGCTTCGGGAGAAACTGGCTATAATAAAAAGGGGAGAAGATGAAAAAGATGGGGATCTCGGATCCCGACTCAAAAAAAGGAAATAAAAGGAATGGAATATCGCTAGAAAATTTTGAATGGGGGAGAGACTCACAGACTCGCTCGTGAATGGGGAGAAGTTGCCTTTGTCTGGAAAAAAGTAATGAGCTCTTCAATAGTTCCATTTAGATGGAAAATTCCTTTTTATTAGGAGGAATGAATAGGGGAGAAGAGAGTATAGCACATCATACACAACCTCTCCAAAAGGTAAGAGAATATCTAGGCTTTGATGAAAAACTGAAGGAAAATGCGCGGCGTGTCAGATAAAAGGTGAAATGGAAGGATTTTAATGATGATCGTGGCTTGCTTTCGGCAAAGTCACTAACAAATATAAGACAAAGACATAAAAATAGAGGTTTCCACTAGTAGTATTCCAGTAGCACCACTAGTAGCAGACTGGGGGTAGGGTGTGGAGCTGCCTGGCTTGAGTTGCCTTCAAAATACATATTTTTTTATAGTTTTCTTTTCATCTCGTGGAAAATGGAGGAAAAAAATGAAGGCAGTGTAATGGGAGATGTTAAATATAACTTGCGCGAGAAGAAAATGACAGAAGAGAACAGTGTATCATCATCATCATCATCAAGAGATCCCTGAGAGGGATTGGAATCGACGTTCGAATCATCTCAACTGCCACGGCACTAGGACCAGCAGCACCGAAAGAATAATTAATAGTCTGGGAACGTACACCTTGACTCGATAGTGGAAAAAATAGAAACAGAAGTTAGTTGGTATTCCTCTAAAGAAGTGGTTGGTAACTCCCCCAATACCTATAGCAATATATTTTTTATTGATTCCCCCATCCTCCTTGGATCAATCCACAGCTCTTGCCTCTAGTGCTACTACTACTACTTCTAGAACCAAACCATAATTATCCGGAGGAGAAATACTAAAAAAATTTGTCTCGAATTTCGAATTCAGATGGAATACAAAACGCCTCGCACACACTCATTATTTTCCTGTCTACTTAAACTTGATACTACTGTGCTGCATCATGATATCGTGATGATGAAATGCTCGGGCTTGAGGGAGGGAAGAAAATGTTCTAACTTTCGTAAATAACTTTTCTCTTCCTTCAGGGGAAAATAATGAGCGAAGGGTGAGTTTATAGACGGACGAAAAAAATGTATTTGGGTTGATGGATGCAACAAAAAAAGTATCGGTTGAATCTGAGAAACTTCTTGGGTGTCTGTTAGGCGCGATGCATTGGTGGAATGATGTCCTTCTGATTTTTGATGAATTATCACCGATGTTTAACTCTTCAAATTATAGACATTCGGAAGATGAAGGACAGGGGATTGATTGTATAAGCATTCATCTTTAATTGTTGCTTTCAGTGAATCCAGTCAAATCAGAGGGATTTTTGGTGGGAAGAAGCAAAGCACAATTCCTAAGTGCCATCCCACACTGTCGCAATTGTATACTCATACCCTAATTCTGTTTTTGTCCTCGACGGAGAAGATGAAACGAGCAATTTTAGTTTTTTCCCTTAACAACTAATGCCATGTAGGAATAACTACTGCGTAACGATGATAACGATAGATAAAAAGCGAGATTCTTCCTCCCTGCTTTAGCACTTTCTCCGCTTTTACTGCTCGTTTCCGTCGTTGCATCAGAGCTAGCTCTATCTGGCCTGGCCCACTCACAATTAGTAATTAAGCTTGTTTTTCCAGCGGCTCATCATTAGAGACTAATTTAGAAATGGAAGTTCATTAGACAACTAGAGGGCCTAATCACTTTTCCAGGGAAAGCTCCCAGCCATTCCATTAACGACGCCATAACGATCCGAAACTACCAATTTTTATGAAAATCCACCAACACATCCAAGAAGAAAATAATGGATAAGCTTCAAAGCAACCCCGTAGAATAGTCCTCATCCCACTCACTCAAGTCAGTGATTATGCTGAGGCAGGCGGGACGAAAATCACGACGGGATTTTCTGCAAGATGAAAGAATCCGAAAGAAGTAACTGGAAACTAGAACCATAAAAACGGATTGACTATGATATGATCCAACGAACTAGGACTATGGCTATAATTCCCCCTGAAAAATTCCATGTATCCCCGAACCAAAGTCATCCATTCCATTCCCTTCTAATTACATTTCTCGCTTATTATTATTTCGTTACGTTACACGGAAAGATTTCGACTAGAGCAGCACAAAAAATGATTCATTAGATCTTGGAGAGATCCCCGAAAGTTTTGAAAGGGTCTCTGGGGTAAAAAGTCCATAAAAAAAGATTATAAGTTTAGGAGAACTAGGAGTAGCAGTAGTCTCCATTTTCCCCGGTATGATGCTCATAATACCATTCCATAAATCATTGGAAGAAGTATAATCTAAGCTAAAAAAAACTTTTTCGGGAGAGGAAGGAACGTCTTATATCTGATTTCAACTTCTCCTAACGTCAGCTCATTTCCTCTTCGCTACACAAAATTCCATTTTCACTCCGAACTCAACTCCCTCGCCAGATTTTGATAAACATGCCATAAAAAGATCCAGAGTCTTCATAAAATTCCAATGCTATGAGAATGCTACTGCTCGAGTGCTCAGCCCAAGGAAATTATTTAAATCTCTCTTTTCAAAATTACTCTTTTCCCCGAAAGTACGGAAATCTTTTATGGTTTAGTGCCATACACTGTCCATAATTAATTATTCCTGAGAGTTAGTTTGCTCCGCTCGCAACTTCCAAAAACACAATCTCTCCTTCCCAAAATTTTCTTCTTCTTATTACTTTTTCTTCTCTTCGCAGCCAGAGTGTGTGGTGTAGTGTACCGTGCTCATGTATAGAGTGGTGGTGGTGGTGGGCTATGGCTCAAAGGAAATCGTTTTTCAGATCCGAACTTCACTAACTAGACTCCGGCTTTGCTTCGTGGAGCTCATTTTCTTATGTAAATTGCTGTTTTCCCAAAGTAAAAGAAGAAATCTTGTTTCTCCACCGCCGAATTCATTAGCAATTCAAATAGAGGAGCAGCTCTTCTCCCGTGGAGCTAGTTGAGATGAAAGCTTCGAGGATTATTTGCTCAGTGATGAAAAGTCTATTTTCCCTGATTTTAGAAAAGACTCCCTATTTTATCGACCGATCAGTCCTTTCGCCGCGGCTGGAAAGAAAAAGATTTTGGAATGGACGTTGCAAGGCAATGACGCTGAATATTTCAGAGTTAGAATATACAAAGATAACCACGACCAAAGAGATCAAGGTCTATCATAGCGAATCGAACTACTTGATTGAAATCTTACAGAAAAATCTCGAAGTTGGACGATTAAATGCGCCAACTATTTACTGATAAGTAAATCTGCAAGAATTTAGTTAATATTTATTTATGCCTACAAACCTCCGTTCAACAATTTCTGTTGATGCCTTCTCAAGTGAGCAAAGGTACTAAGTATTAGGATGGCCAGTGAAAAATTTGTTTTTTGGTTGCACCCCCTGATTAACAAAATCTTAATTGGACAATCGCTCCGAATGCTAATGAAAGTAAAAATAGTGAGGAGATCTTGCCTCTCCATTTCCATTTCTAATCTTCACCCGATCCATTAGTTTTCTCGAGGGAAATTGCACTCATTCCCTGTGATAAAAGCTGCTATCACTATTTGAAGTGCATTAAGCACCCCATATAAATTCCTCTCTTGTCTGATTTTTCTTATCAATTTTTTTTCCTGATTGTTATTATTACTACTATCCCTACTTGCACACTCTGGAATACAATGATGCATTGTTTAATACATTTTCTGGCTAACCTTGAGTCGAAGTGTGACTGATCTGGGAACCGCGACCAGGAGCAATAATCCGTCTTCAGTTGTAATCGACTTCATCATGATGATCATCATCAAGATGCATAAAAGTGAATCAAGATGTGCAAAATTTACTTTTTTTATCTATTTAACGCTTCGTTTTTGCATAAGATCATCATCAGCAGCAGCACCAGGAGTCACTATCTCCGACATGAATATTTTTGCAATTCATTGCCTGGAACAGACAGAGCAGCTCGTAAATGAGCATTAATGGTTTTACAATCCCTCGTTACTGTACATTTTTGTACATGACTACCTTCATTCTTTCTCGAGATTTTTCTTCTCTTGCATTTACTTATCTTAAGTGCAGTCAGTCCGCCTAATAGACGAGCTCCCAGTGTTCGTTCGGATCAGGTTGATTTTTGGGCAAAACCGTGGGAAAAGAAAGACAGATGGAGATGCAGTTTTTTCTTCTTAAAAATACTTTTGCAAGCTGTCATTTGCCACCACCACCACCATCACATCGCAAGCAAATGAGATGATGATGATCCTGATGCGATGAGTCGTGAATGAAAAAAAAATGCTTTAAATTGGCAAACGACATGTTTCGGATTTTTTCACTATTATTATTCCTCGTGAAGAGTGAATCTTTCTAGGAGGATGAGGATGATGATGATGCACAATACCTACTCGGCCATCACCATCAATTTCTTCTTCCAGCCAGGAAAACCAGACACATTAAACGATTTTTTAAACAAGTACATACATACACATCAACTTTTTTTATACACTTGCAAAATGTTGTTGTTTATATTGAGAATGCAGGATGATAAAAGACAGATCAGAATGCAAAACGAGTTTTTCCTCCCAATAATACATTAAACTTTATTTTTGTCTTCTTTTTCAAGCCTAAATTTATCTTTTGTTCGAGGGCTCTCTCTCATTCTTTTCTTACGGCTGCTGTTTCAGAGAGTCGATCGTTTCTTTCATTTCATCTACTTACTTACGTGCGAAATGCCCCAAAGCCCTGAGATGAGAGTATTGGGAGAAAACTGCATAAATAAAAAATGAGTGCATTTACATACTCATAAATATATAGGTGCATTGTGATGGTAATCGGGGATCGCGATGAAATCCTCCAATAATCGATTTTTTATAATGCAAGGTTGGCTCCGATGCACTTTCCCATTTTTTTCCTGGGACGTGGATCAATTCGCGAATACAAATTAGCTAGTATGGAGACCGACCCCAGAAGTTAGTATGTAGTAGTTGAAGGAGCCTCTTCATCTAAAGGTTTTGCATCTTAATTTTCACCCTGTTTCACGAAACCCTAAATACGGGTGCATGGACGCTGCTGATATGATGGTGAACTTGTAACTTGTTATTAAATATGATTGTTTCGGACTTGATTTGAGTCATGAGCTTGGCACTATGCAAATAGAAGACAAACACTTTGAAAAGATGTTAATTTATCAGGGAATGGATTGGATGAACTCGCGAAAAAATATATGATTTTATGCAGACCACGAACAGTCAATTTATTGCTGGACTCATCCATAACATCATCCATGCTGGTCATACCTATATATTTAGCCATGACATGACTGCTTTTTTAAGCAGTCACAAGACCCCAAAAAGTGCTGGGAACCTGGGATCATAAATCTCTGGGGGAAGAAACGAACTATTTTTCGCAATAATAAAAATACTTACATATTTCTTAAGGATAGGGCTTAGGACTCGGACGCAGACCGTAAATTAGAAGAGCGATTAGAGGAGAAAAAAGGGAAGAAATACAGATCTTCGAAACAGGTTAATGGTGGAGATGCGATGTGACAACCACGGATTTCAGGAATAAGTATAAGTACGTACATTAGATTAAGGAGAGGAGAAATTACGGGTAATAAAAATTTAAACGAAGTTTTTTCTTTAATTGCCAATAGATTTCTGGTGAGCCATTAAAATACAAATTGGTTCTCAATAATAATTACACTCCACGAAGGAGAGGGAGCAGGCAGAGCAAATACTGATTTGCTTTTATGGATTGGGCAAAAAAAAACAACGAGAGCGAGAGAATGAGAACCAGAGTTGATGTGATGGGATGGGAGTAACGCTTAATTTCAGTGAGGGAAATTTGATGCCTAATTTTTCATGCTGGTCATCTCCGAGGTGTTAAAAACAAAAAAGAGATAAAAATCCTCGATGTTTTACTTCGGAGAGGTGCAATTTCACAGGGATTTTAATGAAATTAATCTGGAGGGGAAAAACTAAGGTGTGTTCGTAAGAAGATCGTTAGCGCGTAAGGCCAATGAGCAGAAAAAAAAACTCGCTAGAGGAGTAGTAGTAGTAGTCTAGTGATGTGATGTGATGGTGCTGCTGATGTTCTCCTGCTGTTTATCAATTATCGTCAAATCAATATGCCAAAGACGAAGACAATAATCTCGAAAACACATGCGATGACGGCAAGCAAGCGAGATCGGTAGCGGGAGCCGAGCCGAGACGAGGAAGAAAAAAAAATCCTGTCTTGAGAGCAGAAAGATAATAAGTAAAGTAGGTTTTTAAGTACAGATGCATTAAGAATGGAGTGAAATGAAATGAATGTCCGTCTACTGCTGATACTGCATGATGATGACGCTCGCTCACGGCGGAAAAATGTCAGGGGAACTTTGCGAACGTCCCTTGGGGACCTTCTTCGTTTTTTATGCAAATGAGTCCGAGTGGAAAATAATACCCGGTTTTCTTGGAAGATCGAGCGCTTTGTAGTTAAAATCGAGCCACCTAGGAAGGCCTGTCAATAGATAATTCATCTTCTTCACGGACCCGTCCAGATACCGAGTGCGATCGTTATTACAATACTGTGAGAAAATCGAGGGAGAAAAAAATCCGAATAATTTATTGCCCCGCAAAATAACCGACGGTCCGACTTGCCAACCTACGGAGTAGGTCCCCAAAATCCTCTTAAGGACTTCATGAACCACGTAAAGAAGCAATCAATGTTGGATCGTTGGATGTTTGAACAAGCAATAATCATATCATAATCATCATAATTTTCGGAGGGTAAATGCAATACAATACAATACACTCGAAAATGTGTAATATGAGAGCGACCTTAGGTGATGGGATATTATGATGTGGGTCCGAAAAATCCCAGAACTTTACTACAATCTTTTTTTTTGCTTCGTGTGTGCACAATAAATTACCCCCGGATTTGATTTATGGTTTAGTTTCTCAAGAATCGAGAAAATGATAGCCTACAGGGGAACATAAAATTCATTAGGTTGTGTTTGGTGGCGCTTGATATTAAAATCATATTTTTTTCGGGGCGGACGACGGACTCTACCAAAAATGCAATAACAAGTCAGGAGCCAGGAGAAGTCTGTAGTCAACAGCATGAAAACACAGTTTATGCAGATTGCCATTAAATGCACTGACATCACGAATGAGATATGAAGTGAAGGGAGGAAGTCGTAATAAAAAATATAGTATTGTGATATTCGCTCATTGCGGCTCCGCTTCAGCCAACTGAAGCTACTAGTGTGTGNTTCGCTCATTGTGGCTCCGCTTCAGCCAACTGAAGCTACTAGTGTGTGAGAAGGCCGGAAGGACTAGCATTATGGCTCCTCCACTCTCACGCGAGAATTACTTTATTTGGGATGGTGCAATTTATGATTCACGAACTGAAGAAGCGAGATGATGAGAACGGAATCCCAAAATCCAACTGAATTATATTACTCCTTGATGCTTTTGTTCATGAAAACGCATCACCCTGACGAGAGATATGCACTCTATTATGATGGGATGGCCAATGGAATTATGGAGAATTAAAAACATGGCTCACCTGTGAGAAGTCCATCGTTGCTGATGATGTGGGCGGCTGCTGGTGCATGGACAATGCGGCGTGGTGATGGTGAGCGGCGTTGTGAACCAAGTACATTGTTGATCTAATCGTGCTGAATGATAATTGGTGTTGTCGAACAAAACACAGAATAATTATTATAGAGAGTCAGGCACAGGCACTAAAAAAATTAAACTCGGCGATAAGTATTTTTACTAGGAAGGACTTTTGCTCAAGTTCGCCTCCTCAATAAAATGCACTGGAAGTAGGCTAAATTTTTCTCAGCTGTTTTTTACACTCGATGGTGATATTTTTCCAATTTTTAAGGAAAAACAACTTCGATGAGGAAAAATCCATACGTTTTGGGATTTTTTAAGGATTCCAATAAAAACTGGAATAGTTGAACTTGCTACACCAGCTGAGAGCTTGGCGTAGGTCGGTAACCGGTATATTGCTTCGGGAGATGAATACAATAAAAGGATGAGCTAATCAATACTGCTTATGTATTACGAATGGACTTATTGTTGTCACAATGACTGACCATAGGTCACCTAAAGTTATACACTACCTAAAGCTAACACTAGTTTTTTTTGCAATGTCCAGTTTTTTTCAGAACCGGTAAATGAGAATTAAAAATGTAACTTGTATTTCGCAAGTGAGCTCTGGATCTTGAATCAGTCGGAGAATTTTTGATCTGGACGGCTTGAGAAAGAAATCAGGTCTGAGTTGAAAAATCGGATGAAGGACTTGCAAGTGAATATTGTCGTGGAAATTATGCTTTTTGTATGAATTTTTCATTAGCGGCGGAAAACCTCATCAAGATTTTTCTGGAGAGGCGGAGTGAAAGAAATCACTCGGAGGAATTTCATTGGACCTCGTGTAATCTTAACGGGATCGAGAAAGAAGTGGAAGCAGGAAGACGATAAAAACTGGCCCTCAATAGAATTAATTTTTTTTTTCT
>JAHZNH010000106.1:0-11318 GCA_027744355.1 Tyrannoseira gladiata
TTTTTATTGATGATAGGCCGTAAATAGAAAAAAATTGGTTCGGTTCAGATCGAATAAGGGAAAAATAACTTTTGGTTGTTTGCATTCGCCTTCACTGATCAATTTTCTGACGGAATGATGGAATCGTCATCATCATCATCCTCTCCAGCAAGCAACTTGACAAGTTGTAAAAAACAATGTAATGTAATACCTAATGCACTACGTATCAGCCATTATTCGCGAAATGTGATTTTGCCCCGTGACATCACTAATCATAAATGCGAAGAGATTATTGACTGGGCATGTAAATAAGTACGCAGTGAAAAATAATGTTGATTTTGGTGGCGCCGGTCATTGACACAAATAGCGAAAAGCGAAGCATGTGGAGTACAAGACAATACATCAGTGAAGTTAATGTCGGAACAGAACCATGCCTTATTTTCCCTCGGAATTGGTTTGCTGGTTACATCAACAAAAAGTCACTGTTGACGAGTTTGGATTAGGATGGATGTTGTTGTGTCCTGAATTGTTTAGGATTTTGTCTACCTGTCGTCAAAAAGTTGGTGATGTGACGCGGATGGAAACTTTTTTTGTTTTCCTGAGAGTGAAGCAGTGAACCTGAGCTTCTCAGACTGGTGGGCAAGTTTGGCCCACCGAAGTAGAGACTTTTTTAAGGGAATTATTGTCATTGCAAGTTTTTTTAAAACCTACATCATTTAATACCGTAAGTGTTTTTGTGGGTCTTTAGCATTAGATTGATGAAGATAAGGATTTTTTTAGCTAAACTCCAAACCCCAAAAACTAAAATTGGTTGTTAGTTGGAAAGCACGCCGATAAATGAAATTATATGGGTCAATTGCAACTCATTAATAACCCGAGATGGATCCATAATAACTTGGTGAGCGATTAATTCTTGGCTGCAATAGAATTCAAAATAATGCAGGGAATCTCAAGGTAAAACGCAGCTAGTATGGCTATTAAAATACTTTTTAACTTGCTTCCATCAAATGCTTGATCATTTCGTGCGTGGGCGTTTTCCCCCAGAATCGTCGTTTTCTGAGCTTTCATTACTTCCACGCTTCCCTTTTGCCGAAAACCACATCAACAACATTCTCACAAATGAGGAGAACGGACGTTATCACTCGAATTCTTAAAAATAGATACTTCACTCCTACCCACGTCTAATTATAACGATCATTTAGGGCATCCCTAGTAGTGCTACGTGTAAAATGATAGAATTTTTCCTTTCTCGTTCACTCTCCAGCGCTTCTCCTCAACACTCTGCGGGATTCTCTCGCTTTTGATCTTTCATTTGATGGGATTCGCTCCAACTTTTCCTGAAACTTCAACTTCATCTTTTCATTGGAAAAGCATTTATTCCCCATCAGCTCCATCCAACCCGAGGAGCGAGTCAGTCCCCTTTCGCCAGTTTCAGTCCCGCATCACATTCTTTGAAACGTGCTTGCCTACTAACTCCCTGAACTCGCTAAGTCTGTCCAAGATCGAATTCACACGCAATTAAGAAATTTATGCTTATTGATCGCGCCATTAGTCCAACTACAAAGTTTTCACAAGCATTTTCCCCGGAGTGAAAACATGAAAGCCGAATCAACGCGACTTGTGTGGTTAATAAAAAATCAAGGAAAGGCTGACTAGGAATTCTTACATGTGCAAAATCCGTTTTTACAAGCAATAGAGAATCTCTTCCGCTTAAAAACACGAAACGAAAACATGACACGCCAAGATTACGTACGCTTCCGCTAGGTCCGTTGCCGAATTCAACATTATCCCTTACCCAAATTGAGGAACTGAGCTCACGCTTGAGGACTTGGCTTAACATTAGCTTAATATTTTGTCCCGCGAAAAAATGTGTTGAAGTCAGAGCTTTTCCTGGACTCACTTCAATTCCATACTTCGCGATCGCGACCCACGACGACTGGCGCGACTTTTATTTCTTCACATTTCACGAGCCACGGAGAATAATGGAATGAAAATGTAAAAGTCGTTTGCGTAGGAACGACGACTACAAGATCGTGCTTCATGCTAACATTCTTACAGCATGTTTCACTGAATGTGACCCTGGAGAGGTGCCCCAGCACCAGCCCAAGCTCCCTCAGTTACACACCAGCCCTACTTACGTAGTCCTTCTTCAGCATTAAAAAATTGCTTCCTCCAGAAACAACGAAACTGCGCATAATATCCCTGATGTGTGTGGGATTTCCACATGAAAACAAACATATCGCAACCATTCATCTCGGGAAAGTTAGTTAATGCTCGCTTACCTAATGCTAATGTAAAAAAATGAACCTATAAGAGAACTGTGACTGTTCTGTGACCTGGAGACTCCAGCTGGGAGTATTTATATTTCGCAGGGTCGTGCCTCCACAGTAGGTAGGTATAGGGCGACGTTTTCCCAATACTAATCCTAGTCCTAGAGCTATAGAGGAGCCTTGTCACGCTAAAAAAATTAGAAGAATGCCTCACTTCCGAAAGCTATACCGGAGCGCACTACGTAAGTAGTAGTCACGTTGATTTTAATAATGTAGCGGAATACATATTTTTTTCTGAAATGAGAGGGAAATGAGGTCACTCCACTCTTAATGAAGTAGGTACATGGGATTCGAATTGGATTTTTTTGGGGGAGGGGGAGTGGAATGAAGACGCAATAAGTAGTCAAGTCTCAAGTCGCAAAAAAACTCAAGAAAAAATATTACTTATTCCGCATTGTGTGTGTAGTGCTTCCAGTAGGCTACTGCGCAGGAAGTGAGATTTATCTGCGGATCTCCATAATTTTAAATTAACTCACGCGCAGCTGGAAACGGATGGGGTGGGATGTGGTTGGACGGAAAAACTCGTATTTTAAGTACACTACCATATTTTTTTCGGGAAGACAAAGTGACATTTTCGAAATTGCCTTTTTAAAAAATGCTTGTTTTATTGGCTTAGTAAGTACTTTGATAAAATACATAAATACCATATGCTAGACTTTCCCAATCTTCGGAAGAATCTTTAATGAACCAGCTAAATATGGTCATTAGAATGTGGTTAGGCAATTTCCAGAAAAAATTATGAGAGGTTGAAGAACGAAAATCGAGTTAGGCGCTTAAAAACAAACTCCAGTTCCAGCATAATTGAGTTGTCTGGCTGAGTAGGTGGCATCCTCCTGGAGTTTTTCAGTTTTTTCAGCTCTTCAGATTTTAATAATACGAGACTTTTTAAAATATGGAAATAAAATATTTTGCGCATCAGGGGTCCTCCGGAATTCTAAGGGGTCCCCCAACCCAATCTCTCTGTCTCGTGGTCCATATTCCAGTAAGTGCATCAAAATAAAAACAAAAGTGAAAAATGAAAACACGATCGCGATTGTAGACTACNAAATATTTTCCGCATCAGGGGTCCTCCGAAATTCTAAGGGGTCTCCCCTGCCCAATCTCTCTGTCTCGTGGTCCATATTCCAGTAAGTGCATCAAAATAAAAACAAAAGTGAAAAATGAAAACACGATCGCGATTGTAGACTACCCTACCAAACCAAACCGCACACCAGCAACAACAACAGAGAGGACCACATCAAAAAAAGCAATTGTTTTTAGGTCTGGTGCTCCAAACTCCAGCAGCGTCTCAGCACCATCCCAGATCCCAGCGTTCTACCATTCCTTCCCATGAAGGAATCCCATTTTTGCGGTTAGGCATTCTACAGCGAGTGAGCTGGGCTCAGCTTTCGCTCTGGGAAACGGGGTTTTGGGTTCCGATCCGACGGAGGGGGATATATTTTTTTGCAATATTGCATTACATCGCATAACAATAGATTCTCCCGTTGCCTCCTTTTCATCACGGTGGGGTGCAGTGCGCCAGCTTTGCAAAAATGAGTTTTTTGTTCCCTAGCTTCCACTTCCCAAGTTTCCTCCGGATCCCGGATATGCAAATCATAAACAAGGAGGCTGGAGGGAGCAAAGCAACGTGAGCATGAAGATGATCATGATCATAATCATCATCATCATCGCATCAGCGGCACATTACGTATTTTGATAGGGTTCCGATCCGACGGAGGGGGATATATTTTTTTGCAATATTGCATTACATCGCATAACAATAGATTCTCCCGTTGCCTCCTTTTCATCACGGTGGGGTGCGCCAGCTTTGCAAAAATGAGTTTTTTGTTCCCTAGCTTTCCCTTCCCAAGTTTATCCTCCGGATCCCGGATATGCAAATCATAAACATGGAAGCTGGAGGGAGCAACGTGAGCATGAAGATGATCATGATCATAATCATCATCGTATCAGCATCAGCGGCACATTACGTATTTTGATTTGCAGGGAAAATGTTTATTTTGTCGCAGATGGGGCATAAAATGAAAGGGCTCAACGACATCGCATCGGGATAAAAAAGGATGGGCTCCAGTGGAAAGTTCATTGCATTCCTTGAAAAAACAACTGAACTGAGTCGAACCGGGGCATTCCAGCCAGACCAAGATGAAAAAGGAGGGCTCATTCCCTTCCTGTGTCTAAATACATATACATTATGCAAAGATGGGAAGTTTTTTTCCTCCAATTTCATTACTCCCGTCTCCATTTCATTCCACTCTCTTACGATCATTGCATTCCTTGAAAAAACAACCGGGGCATTCCAGCCAGACCAAGATGAAAAAGGAGGGCTCATTCCCTTTCTGTGTCTAAATACATATACATTATGCAAAGATGGGAAGTTTTTTTCCTCCAATTTCATTACTCCCGTCTCCATTTCATTTCACTCTCTTACGCAATGCCTTCTAAATTATGGAAGTAGGTAAATTCCCATTCCTCTCCTCCAGGAAGCATAACCTTCTTCACCGGGGCGAACTGAACTGAAGTGAATGTGAAGGGAAAGCACAGCCAGTTCTCTTCATTTTCCTTGTTTTTGATTTTGTGAATGGAAGGGGGTCATCATTCATGAAAAATGCTATAATGCTTTTCCTACTTTATTCTCCAGCAACTCCAAGCGCTGGAGAGTGTTTAAGTTGTTCCATTCTGCTAATTAGGGGAACTTTGTGTCTGCAAATGAAATTCCGTACACTTCACGCTCCACTATTTCCCCAAACTCCTGCCTCCCGCACCAGTTCACAATTCGCCCCATTACCGAAGAATCCACTTCATCCAGTGCTTTGGATCGAGATGGGGGAAATCGCATTAAGGTGTGAAGCGCGAGCGCTCGAAATCATAATTTCCCATCCTTAGAGCTTAAAAGCACTTCTTCCTAATTGAAACGTCATTCAGTTCGGTGGAAGTCAGAATGAACTGGTTTGGTTCAGTTTAACATTCTCCAGAAAAACAAAATGCCAATGAATGACTATACTTCTCCAGGTGGAAATTCGTGGGTTTTTGTTTTCCCCAGACTGCAACCTGCATTCCCGTTTTGAAAACAGGCCAATTTTTTAAAAAATTGACGATGAGAGAATGATGATGAAAAGCATAAGTATGTATCTGAATACTGCAACCCTTTTCTTGTTTTCGGATGAAAGGCTCAATCCAATTGTTGAAAAGTGGAGCGCTTTATTATTACATCAAAACCACATTCCATATTCCAGCAGCCAGTCAGCCACCCACGCACTTCACGAGGAAGATAAATGGGACCTTATTCATGTTTTATGATGCCCCCACAACAAAGTGCTCAAAAACCCTAAGCGCTGACAAAAAACTCCCACCCACTTCATTATTTTCCAGAGTGCGGAAGGAATTCAATTTTTCCGATGGAGTGGGGAAATGGGAAAAGCAAACAACTTGACTAGAAACAAAATCCAAAAAATAAATGTCATCCCGCCACATTAGAGGAGAACGTAAGAGCGCCGGATTCGCAATTTAAGTTGGATTGCTCACTCGGAATGCCCCAGGATAGGAAAATGGCTCCAGAATGTTCCACGAGTCGACTCATTAAAAATCGACAGTAACTATTTAAGTAGTTTCATAGCTCTAGGCAGGATTTTGATGAATATGGATGATTTGGATGAGCAAATCTTCAGCCTCCAGGGCTTTTACAGGGATTTAAGCTTCATTAAAAATTTTCATGAAAAGAATCTTGTGGAAGCTGGAGCGCCTTTAATCCGCGTGGTAAACGTGCGAAGGCGTTGTTTTTCCTTCGGTTCTCGGGAGAAAACAAGAGCAAATTCCAAGAGCGGGGAGAATAATCCTTGAGGAAAAAAAGTGAAACCCGATCGGTTGGTGAACTTCCCCAAGCCAAATAGCTCACTGATCCTTTCCTCGTGCGGAAAGCTAATGCATACTTAAGTATCAACTCAACTCATTTATATAAGTAGTTTCATGGCTCCAGGCGGGATTTTGATGAATATGGATGATTTGGATGAGCAAATCTTCAGCTTCGAGGGCGTTTACGGGGATTTAAGCTTCATTAAAAATTTTCATGAAAAGAATCTTGTGGAAGCTGGAGCGCCTTTAATCCACGTGGTAAACGTGCGAAGGCGTTGTTTTTCCTTCGGTTCTCGGGAGAAAACAAGAGAAAGCTCCGATAGCGGGGCAAAAGCGGGGAGAATAATCCTTGAGGAAAAAAGTGAAACCCGATCGGTTGGTGAACTTCCCCAAGCCAAATAGCTCACTGATCCTTTCCTCGTGCGGAAAGCTAATGCATACTTAAGTATCAACTCAACTCATTTATCTTTCATTATGTATATTTTTCCTCAAGGAAGAAGAAGATTCCTGAAGATGCGCCGCATTTCTAATGGACTCAATAATAGGGGAAGATAATAATAATTACGATTAGTTCTCGTTCCTTACCGTATTGTTTCTTGGCTTCGGTGACTGGGATGCAGGTCTTGATATCAGATCCCGAGCAAATGAGTCCGGACTCGCAGTCCCCATCACGCTCGCACATCTCGCCCTGCTTCGCTCCAAAAGTTGGCAGACAAGTTCCGAGAACTGAACCAGTATAAGGAGAAAGAAAAGAAGGGGATAAAAAAATACTTTATACTTTTTCAAGCGTTAGTGTGTTATGAGAGCATATTCCTCTCCTTCTATTTCTTTGCTACCTCCATCGACGTCAACGCAAGCGTGGCCGGAGCAGCAGTGCTCATTAGCGGTGCACTTCTTCCCGTAGCAGGCTTCCTCCTTCCCGAACCCCTCACTCATGCCCTCATTCATTACCTCCTCCAACTCGCCTTTCTCTATCTTCTGTAAAGAGAAAAAAATACACAAATTTTCCACATTAGTTTTACAAAAAAAAGTTAAAATATAGAAGTTTTTCTGTATTTCCCCATGAATGAATTCTCCTCCCCTCCCCCCTCATCGTCATTACCATCATCATCATTAATTAGCGCAGAATAATGAGCTTCCATTTCCCGCAAAAAAGGAAAACTTTTTTTATCGAGATTGAATTGAGACCGAAGCTACAGGAAACGTGGAATGGGAGAATGAGAATGAAAATGAGTTTTTTCACATTTCCCGCTTCGTTCACTCCCCGCATCAGATGACCGCTCTGCTTCGCTACAGAAATGGAAAGAGCGCGAGCTTTCGAAAGAGCGACAGAGAAGCATGAGAGCAGAGCAGACAAAAAAGGAGAGCGACAACGCACCACGCTTACATTATTCAGTGCCATTAGGGGCAACATGAAAAACGTGTTAAGTTCACTCCCCCTAAAAGATCATGCATCTATCCTATCCTAAGTATCAGACCAGAGATAGGACCCCACCGACCAGACTGTAGAGGACTTAAAAAGTCCGTTAGAGATAGATGAGCGTTTTCCACAGCGAAATGATAGATTTAAGTGCCTCAGGTGAAAGGAGAGACAGCACAGAAAGCTATTAGGCAAGTTAGGAGATAACCGAACTTTTTTGACACTTTCTCCAGCCATCTCACTATCTATGCATATGGTAAATGGAAAGTTTAATAGGAGTCATAGTCTCCCTCCCGAAATGTTGGATCGAAGTCGAATAGAGGCATCAGAGGAGCCAGGTGAAATAGGTAGATGGTCTTTACCGTGCAAACACATACTGTCTGGGCAAATAAATGACCTCAGCTAATGCCAAGTTTAGCGAGTTAGTTTCCTGCTTTCCCAGCTTACGTATGCCATAAAAAACCCAGGACCAAGACCTAAAGCAACATTACATGTAGAGCAGGGAAGTATGTCGGTCTGCATAAGCCTGAATAAGGTACTAAATAGATCTAGATTCCCTGAGTGAGCTGAGCTGGAGCTCACCTGCGAAAACACTCATTTCCATAGAGTGGCGAGCGTCATCCTGACCTCAGGCATTTGCTTAAGTTAATGCAACTGATCTTATGTACACTCTTCCAGCAGTGGTGGTTCAAGCCAGCCTGGTTCTAGTCTTTCCAATTTTTGTTAAGAGAGGCTTTTTTATGACTCATTCATCCTCCTTGAAGGTCACGGATAGGGGAAGTGGATTGGGATTGGGTAGGCTTGCATGTCTCACATTTTTTTCCTCGGAGAAGGAAAAAACTCGGTAGTTTAACAATTCACCTTCCACGCTTTGTTACCGAGCAGTTCTGCTGCCTGGACAAACCAAGCCAAGCCAAGACAGGCCAGGCAGGTGATGATTAAAATGGTAATGGAATATGGGAGGAAACATATGGAAAGGTGAAAACCTCCAC
Organism: Tyrannoseira gladiata; assembly: GCA_027744355.1. NCBI lineage: Eukaryota > Metazoa > Arthropoda > Collembola > Entomobryomorpha > Entomobryidae > Tyrannoseira > Tyrannoseira gladiata. The sequence continues at coordinate 8,568 of JAHZNH010000106.1, forward strand.
AAGGCTCACTTTCCGAGTTGGGAAGTGAGACCAAAGCCATAACGCAGTGCATGTTAGAATAAAACTGCACAACTTCCATTTGAAAAAATTGACCGGATGGGTCACTTGGACCTTACATGCTTCTTGGGTATGGTCATGCCCTCCCCGCATGATTCTGGAAATTCTGGGTATTTTCATGGAAATGAGTATGCACACGATAAATATTTTAGGAATAAGCCCCTCCTGTCTTGGAGCAGATCGGATCATAAAAAAGGCTTAAAGTAATTAAAATTAAAACACTTGCACTGTTTTATGTCTGCAAGTTTATTTATGTCGTCTGCTCGGTGACTATGCATCCCAGTGGATGAGGAGGCTTCCATTTTTAAAACTGAGGTACAGGCACTGTGAACCTCTCCCCCTGTATTAGTTTCCCTTCTTGGAAGCACAAGCTCGCCTCCTCCATTGTACTTTTTACTCCCGGGTAAATGCATTAAGGATGCATTCTAGAAGGAGCAAGAAGTTTTCTGTGTTCTAGTTCCCAAGCCTCCTCAACTCCGGAGGTTGTTGATGTTCTCCAGGTTTTTAAATTAAGTATTTTCAATCCATTTTCCATTTTACAACCAGAGCAGAGCATCCTCGAAAAAATAATGCGTGGGTAGCCGCAATTCTGGCACAAAAATAAACACCAACGGCAGGTTCTCCTTCAAGGGAGTGCCACGATCCAGCTCCAGCTCTGTGGAGTACCTACTAGTAATACTTGTTATGATGGAAGTAGCAGTCACTTCATCTCACTCTCATAAAACAATAACGATCCGATGTAATGTTAATGCACCGAGCACTGGGCTGAAATAGTGCAGATGCCTGATTCTATGAAAAACACTCTAGATACTCCAGACCCCAGAAGTGCCCAGTGGACTGGGAAGAACTCAGTTCCAGTTCCGTAGGAAAAGACCCCAGTCGGGAATCATATCAAAAGGAGTGGGACGAAAAGTGTCCTCATTTTCCCCGGGAAGATGTGCTCGTACTCCCTTCAAAAATGGGATATTTTTAGAGATGGAGAGAGCCTTAGTTTCCCATTCTGGTTCCACTCCTTCATATTTAGAGTTTTTAGCTATAGCCTTCCCATTTCTAATATGTATGTACATCTCATCCATCCGCATTACTCCCGCTCCGGACTTCCCAGCCAAAGGAGAAAGTGGGTATAAGTCCGCAGTTTCCTGGATCTGGATCCCTCGGAGTCAGTGCATTTGCATCGAGGGCGATACAAAAAAGCCTACAGGCCACTCAACTTTTCCTCTTCCTTACGATACCGTTTTCATTCCAGGATCTGGATCCCTCGGAGTCAGTGCATTTGCATCGAGGGCGATACAAAAAAGCCTACAGGCCACTCAACTTTTCCTCTTCCTTACGGTACCGTTTTCATTCCGAATGGACCTCTATCCATCCTTCTGGGCTATGACTAGGGATAGGCAGCGCATCGGAGTGGAAAGGAATAGAAGTAGTGGCAGTGCTTCGGGTGATGATGATGATAATCATAACGCTCGTTATATATAATTGGCTCGGCTCAGGTGTTCACTTTGATGCAAGCCACTTTCCATTTCCTATTCCCCGGTCGAGTCAAGTCAACTCATATAAATATATTATTTTCGGGGAGAGTATTATCATCATCACCAACTAGACCCGAGCGAGGCTATCGCATCCCATTCCCCTTTTCCCCGTCGTGGAGAACAATGGGAAACGGCCATAGTAACCTAAAAGAAAATTGGCTAGTTGGGTTTGGTAGTGTGGATACCGGAAATAGAATCTAGGAAGGGAAGTAAGCTCACATCACATCACTGGTAGATTCACGGGATGTGGATGTGAGGAAGCAACACTAAAACTTTATCCGAATCCAAATCCAACTCGTTCGTTCCCTCCATCCATCCATCTTTGGATCCGGTGAGATCTTAGCTTAGATCGCAAACCCTTTTCCATTTTTCATCCCGGGCAGAAAGCAGTCCCCAATTTTTTCTGCGCATTTTCTGCTTTCCCCGAAAAAAAGTCATTTTCATCCATTCCATCCCATCCCACGGAGAAATCCTTTCTTGGTGGAGGGGAGCGGAGTTTCTTTGCAAATTCATAATATCCATCAAGAATAACGACCCCTGGGAGCCTCTTTCTGCATCTTTCAACGACAAAAAGGAAAACAACAGAGAGATGGAGAGCACTCTTTTTCCCCCTTCCTCCGCTTTCACCCGATTTTCTCGAGGAAAAAACAAGAGGAAAAAAATTGCCAGGTTCATAGAGGCACAGGTACAAAATGGAATTAGATGTAGGCTGAGCTCCACCGAGTACTAGAATGGATGCTTTTCTTTCTGAAGGAATAGCAAATAAGAAAAATAACAAATCTGACGGGGAAAAAGACTCCTCGCGAAGGCGGAAAGTGCACAAGCATAAAAAACTACGTAAGTTCTTAAAAAGACTAAAAATGGAATTCTTCATCATTCGCGAGCATTCTTCGGAAGAAAGGGTGGCTCGCTGCCTAGCTGAAAGGAGCAGTGGAGCTAGTGCATTCGCACTTCACAGTCAAAGAGTCCGAGATTCCAAAATTCCAGAAAGAATAGCCTTGCTACCTATTTTGCATCCAATCCAATACTTATTCCCTGCCTAACGACTCATTCACTCATGAAGCGTGAAGTCAAAGGGAATTCCTTTCCGTTGACAGAATAACTCCATTCACTTTTATGAGGAGCGAATAAGGAAAGTTTTTGGCTAATAATGAGGCAAATTCTT
>JAHZNH010000107.1:0-13295 GCA_027744355.1 Tyrannoseira gladiata
AATTTTTGCTTTGCCTGATTGGTACAAAACTTTCTCATTGTGGAAGTATCATAATTGCTCATGCATTCCATGAACGTATTTTATTTAGCAAGAGTAAACTCGTCGAGGATTCTCTGTATTATAAAGACTTGATCAAAGGGAAATGGGTATCTTCCAGTTGTATAATCAATGAATGAAAACTCATCATCGAGGTATGACTCTGCCCCAATGCACTTGCTGTGTTAATAAGACTTTGGATCCGAGCAAATATTTGGGCAGAATATATTCCAGCTTGAAAAAGAAAGCATAAAGCTTGCATATACTTGAATTTTGGAAGAGAAGTATTATATTGCTGCAATATGCAATTTAGCTATTATAATTGGCAAGCAGTAAATTATAAAAAATATAGATATTAATGTAAACATACTTTAAGCATAAACTGCCCATAGTCCATATTAGAAATTGCTCGCGGGCACAAAGCATAGGATGGTGTTAATGATATGCTCTCTAGCTTTGTTGTTAGGTCCTGAAAATTATTAATGCAGAAGCGTATTTTTGTATCTTTGCATTGATGTATCATCATCATCAGTGACTGAATGTAGTTTTTGCTTAATAGAGAATAATAATGATGATGATGAGAAGGAGGAGGTTGGTTGGTTTGTTGATGATGAAGTTTCAGGAGGTATGCAAGCATTAAAGAGTAATGCACGAGTTACATGGAAAACGTACCGATACTTCTATTATAATTTCTGCATTGCAAGAGTGAGAGTGTTTGTTGAATGAAGTGCATGCATCCATCCATATAACGTAGGAAAGGTTGTTTTTTTCTGCCATCATTATCATCATCGCAAGCTCACGAGCGAAACTCGTTTGTCATAGTTGGTAACTCTTTGATGCGATCTATGTGGTGAGTACTAGGTATATATGTATGTAGTCCACAGCGTAACACAATGGTTCATCATCTATCTGTGTTAAAGAATGTGGTTGCTTTATTATTAGTTGCATACCTACTTGCATATCATCGACTTTAAAAAACTTGTTATACTTATGCCTTAAGTGTGTAAAGAGTTGTTCAATGATAAAAATCTAGGCATTCCTTATAGTTGATGTATTACGAGTTTAGTTGGTCTCAAAACTTAGAAAACAAACCAGTCGATTCTCTCTCTCTTCTCTGTTTTGGATGGGTTCACTTGCAAAGATTGCAAGGGGAAACTGTGTCTGTGCATGCAGGAGTTGTAGAAAAAGCAGCGCTTTTCTCTTCTCTTCTTGCTGACTACATGGTGCTGCGGTGATGGTGATATTATTACTACTGATGCTCCTTACAGAGCAGCAAAGCTAGCAAGCCAGTTTTAGTTTAGATTATAGTGCCAAGTTGGAATGAATGTTTTTTGCCTATATGCAAGCATGAATATACGTTACGATGTGAGAGCAAGATATGATTATGTGATGCTGTGTGCAGATTCTAGGTTATTAGGTTGGTCAGTCTCTCTGCAACCTTTACAAAGGTTAATGCTGATTTCGGGTTGTTCCTCGCTTTGCTTTGCTGGTGTTTTTGTTGTATTTGTTATTGTGAGAGAAAATATTCGCGCACACGGAGATATTATTGGGCACAAAGCAAACGCTTTGGAGTGGTTCAGGGACGCTTTCGGTTAAAACTATTTGGATTTCATAATCGTCTACTGTTTGTTTTCCCTCTTCATGGATCTTCTGCCGCTGCTGCTGATGCTGAAAAGTTCAATCAAGAAGAAAGGTAGCTAACACTTCTCGCCCTCATCACCAGCAGCATCATTTCGTCGTTTGAGAATGAATGGATCGGGACCGGGATGAAAACCCCCGCAAATTTGTTCGAAAAAAGTGGAGTTCGTTCTGTTTGCAGAAATTTGCATAAGCAGCGTTGAGCAAATGAAGTGATAGTTGTTTGTGATTAATGTTCTCTCACCGAATATAGTATTTGATTTCAAATGCATGTGCTTGTGAGTGGCAGCGGAGAGAACTCATTGTATTGAGAAAAACGTTCTAGTTCTTTGAAGAACCTTCTGAATATTTTCTCGGGATAATAAGAGATCTTCATATTTTAACCACTTCATGAAAGCTGAGTAAGTTGCCTTTTAATTTACTCTGGTAAAAATAATGTCTTTAATCGGGCTAAATCATAAGCACATAAGGTCCGAGACAGGTTGATATTTTTCATGATTTTGGAAACTTTTTATTTGTCGCATATTAAATACTTACGGGAGCATGAATTGAGGATCATGTAAGTTAAAACTTTCATGCATTTCCGGTCTAAATCCGGCTAGTTGGTTCCAATCCAATAATCGTATTTTCATCTAATATTGGTTACACTGGGTGAATTCTAGATTGCATCAAATTTTATTATTGCTATTAATGTGTAGTACATGGAAAATTGTATTAGGCTTATTCTTTAATTTTCATGCATCCTCTTCAAAAATCTTGTGTAGGTACGGTGCATACCGAGCTTCACGCTGAGCTGCCAAAAAGAAGAGTTTTTGAAAATCTGATTTTACTTATTATTATTTATTATTATATTTGAATTAGGAACAAAATATGCTGATCAAAAGTAGCAAAACTTTGTGGCAAATAAATGCATGATCTCCGCAACTATGCAACTAAGCCAATCTGGGTAAATAGAGTAGAATGCAAAATTTGATAAAAAAAAAGGAGAGAAGTATGTAGAGTTACCAGTCAAACAAGGTTACCATCATCATCATGAGCCGTCTTTGGTTTATCATGCTTACAAATGCAGCGGTACTAGTTTTGTCTGTGTGCTTAACTTGTATTTGATCATTTTTCACGAACACTTCACAAATGGTTCATGCATCCTTACTTACTTGCACACTTACATATATACGTACGTATTTTGATTGTGTGGTACTTATGCACTTCGTTAATGTGTCATGTTCATACCTATAAAAAGTAGTGGTTTTTTCAACAAAAAAAGAGAATGAGAAAAAAGTCTTATGCATCAGGTTGAGCTAAGCAAGTTTTGTAGCGGAGAGCCAGAAAAATATGTGCCACTGTAAAGATTTTTACTTTGAAACATCATAAAACCAACAAAGTTTTAGTTTTCAAGCGTTTCGATTTTGATTTATCTTTCACGTTGACTCTTCTGTCTCCCATTTTCCTATGCACGAGAGCGAGGCTGCAGTAAACCACCTCATTTTTCCCCGCATATTTTTCTGAGAAGTAGTAAACGTTTTTATGATGAAACAAAAACAAGAAAAGGATGAAGTACAGCTAGTAATAAATTGTATAGTGTTGGTTAGGTGAACTAGAACACACATTTGAATCTTTGTATTGCCTATACTATAGCTTATCGTTCGTCTCACCATCATCATCATCATCACACATGGTGCGGCAAACGTGATATCCTGCATTGTCTTCAGGCACACTTGTATGCATAATAATAAACGATAATGATTGATAAGAAGAGCAAAGCAGTTCAAAGTGAAGGATGGTCTTGCTCAATTCCTTGACTGGGGGTTGTTTCTTACTACTACTACTACTGCTAGTCAAGTCAAGGAAGATGTTTGTCAAGCTGTGCTCTGGGAGAAGGTAAAAATTGTTAGCGTCCAAAAAGGTAGGAGTGCCTTTTTTAATATTTTACTTATAGTGAAAAATTGACGATGGGCCATGAAGCCAAATCAGTTTCAAAGAGATTGAATGAAGTAATCGCATAAGGGGGTTTCTTATTTTTTTATCGATAAAAAATTGTCGAGAGTTGTTATATGAATGTATGGAGGATTCATAAATACTTTTGAGTAGGTGGGCAAGGGGTAGTTTTTTTGCAATTTTTTATGTTATCCCCGTAAAGCAGTAATCACAATATATTTTTTGCTGAATGAGAGAATCGCCAAGTATATGTGAGTTGTTGATGAGTTTACATGCGGTACTATAATACACAAGCAGGAAAGATTGCTTTATTTGAGCCATTAATTACGTTTTCTTTCAGCATTCCTGCAAAAAATATTGTTACTCATACAATAAGGTAAATGTGCTAAAAATGGGTTGCTGTGCTGAAACGGAGTTATTGTCATTGCCATAATAATGCCATGAATGCTGTACGCGCCACCATTGTTAATGGTTTTGAACTTCATGTTTAAAAAAGATTATTCCTACACGCAACCTCATGATAGTCATCATGATTCCAACTTATTATGCGAGAAAAATCTTGAAGCATACTTTACAGTTTAAAAAGAAATTCGATTCTCTTCGTATTCCATAATATGATTACTTATAAGCTCTTTCTGATTTTGTAAGTGAAACCTAAGTATTCCATCCACACGTTCCTACAAAGGATTTCGGCTCCCTCATAAAATATCAAATGGTAGCGTCTAGACTCCTAGTTGGTTTTTTGTTTGTAGTCGTGCTAGCGAGAGTGTTTCTCTCGTGCTTTTGGCAAATGGCTGCACAACAAACAAAACAATAGGCAAAAGGAATTTATAGTAGTGCCTCTACTTCTTTCTAATCGAATTCACATTTAAGGGGATACATTCAGAACATGGATGGAAACGTTAGAAGAGATTATGATGGTGATGCTGCTGCTGCTCACTCAGTTTATTATGACGTAGCAAAAAAAAAAGTTACGCCACCATATAACAGCCACCTACATGCATTTACTCTGTTTATGTGAGTAGGTTTTAAACATGGCAACATTTTCATTTCGATGGTAGATTAACCTTGTGCCGATCTTCCTGTGTCGTTCCTTTATTTGCTCACAATGGAGGAGGCAGCAAAAATGTGTGTTCGTAAAACTACCAATGTTTATGCACATTCATGTTTAAAAACGTTGATGCAAAATAGGGTTGTGTGAATGAGGTGAGCTCAGACTTAATGTTGCATGGCTGTGGTAGTAGTAGTAGTACTTACGTACAATGTGCAACAACACAACAACTCTTAACCCTAATAATAAGCTCTCGTTGCTGTTGCTGCCGCTGCTGCTACTTCTAAAATGTGCCTCTTTTATATTTTGTTCTGTTTTTCGAGTCGGTTGTGGTGTTGATATTATTGCAACCTTGGTCATGAAGGACAGCTCACAGAGAGAGCTTCCTTATCTTTAGTCTCGCTCACTCATTTTGTTTAGCACTTAGGTTATGTTCATTTGAGGACAAGACTAGTGCAGTCTCCGCTCAGCGTATTATGTTTCTGTTACAAAAAATATTCTCTCGCTGATTTTTTCACCCATGCTGTAATTGCCACAGTCACCTAACAATGTGTCGCAGACTCGAATTCCACCCATTCAAAGTTTATTCTGTTTTATTAAGACAGCCGTTGATTTTGTCTAGTGGAGCTGAAAGGAAGTAAGAAAATCAAGGCTGTTAGAAAAGTTTTTTTTGGCTCTCTCGGGAATGTAAACAAAGAAATGCATTCGCCTTTTTAGGAGCCTGCGATAAATTACTTGAATTATAATGGTTCATGGAAGCTGAACTTCGCATTGAATTATTTAAGAGTGGAAAACCGAAAACGTGCCTGTCTGAGATCTGAGACTTTGTCCAAATTTGATATCAGAAGTCTACCACGAATGATGATGCTCTTTGTATTTTGTATAATTAAAATTGATTGACAAAACCCTTGCTTCTGCTTTTCCGTTTTTGATGGCATATCGACTTCCTTTAACATAGGAAGTGAGAACGAGAGACAAAAACATGGAGACATACATAGATTCGTTGATGAACAGCATAGAAATAATAATGACTTCTTGTAATGGGTTATTTGATACCTCGTGAGAAAAGTGATACTCTATTATTTTATTACACCTTGTTCAAAGACGAGACGGTAATTACGATTGAAAAGTTGGAACAAGGACAGATGTCGTTAAATGCGATGAATTCTCATTGAGAAAAAAGTAGATCAAGAGTGAGGTAGTAAGTATCTTCGTGTCATAAATGTCAATGTCATCCGTCACCGATTGATCGTCATCATTACCACGCATCTATGCAATACTTAACATTAAGATGACGTTCACGAATCGTGCATTGATTCATATGCTATGCAAACTTCTCACAAGAGTCTGTAAACCGATGAGAAAAGCAGCTTTAAGTTTGAGGATCATTCTTGCAAAAGTGAATATTTAAAAAAAATTAAGAAACGATATGAAACTCAAATGACAGTTGCGGTCTGACAATGCATTACTGATCTTTGGCCAATCTTTGATCCTCAAGTATAAAGACACTCAACAGTTTTTTCTTAGCGATCTGCTAAACTAGTATGTAATTTTTATTCCATTAAAAATCACAGGAAATTCTGCATTTTTATCTTTACATCCTCTTTGCATTTGAGAAACGAATACTTTATATTTTTATACCGCTTGAGGATTGCTACTTGCAAGCATAAGTAATTATTGGATGACGCGGATATTGAAGTAGTCTTATGTAAATATCGTTGACGCAGAATTTTTTCGAATCATAGACTTATAACTCAAGAATGTTCTTTTTCACTTGGAAGAGAACGTAATATAAGTAAAACTCCTATTTGATAACCCTAATCTCTTTCTTTTAAGAGGCTCCACTTATTCATTCATTCCATTATCATCTCTAGACCGGATGAGACGGATTTGCAGGTTTTGACGATCAAAGTGAACTGAAATGTTATTGAGATATTCGTTAGACATAGTAATTTTTACATAACATTAGAAAGTAATTATTGGATGACGCGGATATTGAAGTAGTCTTATGTAAATATCGTTGACGCAGAATTTTTTCGAATCATAGACTCATAACTCGAATGGTCTTTTTCACTTGGAAGAGAATGTAATATAAGTAAGACTCCTATTTGATAACCCTAATCTCTTTCTTTTAAGAGGTTCCACTTATCCATTCATTCCATTATCATCTCTAGACCGGATGAGACGGATTTGCAGGTTTTGACGATCAAAGTGAACTGAAATGTTATTGAGATATTCGTTAGACATAGTAATTTTTACATAACATTAGCAACTCTCAAGCTAATATTATGCCAAAAAGCAAATATTGGGTTTGAATGTGCCATCAATATGACTATTTGCATATCTTGATGATCATCTCTTAAAAATTATTGGTATATTTAAAATTGTTTCAGAATGTTCCAGAGGAAAAACCCAGGCCCTGGGTTACTCGTAAGCCTACCACCATCCTCAGAGTCTTCAGTGGTAACGATAAAGACAGAACTGCCTCCGCCCAGCCAGCCTGGAGATGGGGGCGACAGCTATGTAGGTCTTCCACCAGCTAAAAGGATCAGACATGAATCCTCAAATAACGACTGGGGAGAGTCTGAATCTTCGCCAGGGGGACACATCAATGCATCTCAAGGTTTCACATTCACATCGCCCCCTGGTAGTTTGGATGATCCGTACAGTCCTCATATAGGTAAGGAACAAAAAAGAGAATGTAATTTATTGTATTGCTTCAAACACATCAATGCATCTCAAGGTTTCACATTCACATCGCCCCCTGGTAGTTTGGATGATCCGTACAGTCCTCATATAGGTAAGGAACAAAAAAGAGAATGTAATTTAATGTATCGCTTCAGCTTTGCTTGAAAATTGCCACCCTTTCGTGATGATACGAAGTCGAGAAATGAATAAGTATACGTAGTAAGTAAGTATTCCCAAAAATGTTTCGGTAAAAGCTTCAAGTAATATTAAAAAGTTGTGAAAGAACATAAGTTGATATTTTCCCTCGCGCTAAATGTCAAAGTGTGTACCTAGTTGAGCAAACTCGTTGAAAAGAAAGGTTTCGCAAATGAAAATGACAGGCAGTGAAGCAATTAGCAACATCATGAAAAAAGCGAGTAGACACATGGAAATAAAAATGTGCAGAACATTTATTAGCCCAGAAAAGGTCATGAGAAGGTTATGTATTCCAAAATGTCACCCTATAATTTGGTTAACTATTCCCATTCAGCAACGCTGCTGGAAAATGAAATCGCGCGACGAAGCTACCTTACGAGAATTCAAACAATTATTTCAAAACGGCCATTTGATGTGGAAACAAGATATATTATGTATTATTGAATTCTAGTATTCTGTCTACCCATGATTAGCCATATATTCATTCGGAAACTATAACTATATTTTATACATGCTGGTTGTCGAGAAAAAATTCCTGGAAAGCTTTTTTGCTTTTTAATTAACCCGCTTTTAAAGAAAACCGTATGTTGGTTGATACGAAACCATTTCATAAACATGTAAGCCATTAAGTAGCAATAATAGCATTAAGGGGAAAATAAGGGCGCACTTATTTTGACTTTATTATAAACCACATTATCATCCTCTTTTCAGAATCGCGGTTCATGGTCCGAACTCGGTAGTCCTCATCGATAAATTACATTTTCTGTTGTTATTATTATTTTTATAAAGAAAACCGTATGTTGGTTGATACGAAACCATTTCATAAACATGTAAGCCATTAAGTAGCAATAATAGCATTAAGGGGAAAATAAGGGCGTACTTATTTTGACTTCATTATAAACCACATTATCATCCTCTTTTCAGAATCGCGGTTCATGGTCCGAACTCGGTAGAACTCATCCATAAATTACATTTTCTGTTGTTATGATTATTTTTTACGGACTACTTTACCCCCTCAATCTTGTTAAGAGGAGGGGGCAGGTGCAAAATCTGTACTGTAAAGATTAATTTTGTTTCTTCTGGCATTCAACGAGCAAAAAATGGTTTTTTGTCCATCACACAATCCTCAGATCTAACGAAATGCGCTATGTTGCGTGCACGATTTGTACTGGGGCGATTCATGGTAGAGATTGTTTCTTCTGGCATTCAACGAGCAAAAAATGGTTTTTTGTCCATCACACAATCCTCAGATCTAACGAAATGCGCTATGTTGCGTGCACGATTTGTACTGGGGGCGATTCATGGTAGAGCGAGGTAAATAATAAGATTGAAAGATGATGGACAAGTGTACAGTCCAGAGAGTATTATTGTATCTGTAAAAATAAGTCTGTAAAAATGTGTGTGTATGATTATTATGTATTATTGTGTGAAGATAATAAGGCAAAAGCAGCTTAGCGTGTAAAAATGTTTTAAGCTTGCCCAAACGTGAGTATAAGCGCAGGAGAAGGGGTTGTGGTACGAGATTTCATAGATATTTCTCAGAATGTGTGATTACACTACGCATCATGTTATTATGCTTTCATGGAACAAAAAAATCTAGTGAACGAACGAACGAATGATAGGATTGCATGTAGAGGTTGTTAGCTTTATAAGAGTGTAAGAGCACGACGTTGTTGTGGTTGATGATGATATGGAAGGAGCAAAGCTAAGCATGTTTTACTGAATGGTGTGATGATGTAGTTTAACGAAAAAGAACTCGTGAGAGAAAATTCGGTATTCCATATGGTTTTTTTGTTATATGATTGTAGCGAAAAGTCTGCTGGCTCTTTGAGGTGTATGCATGAGTGGAAAAAACGTCTGGCTCGACGTATCGTATCTTCTAGGTACATTTGCACAAATGTGTACTGCCACTACTAATGATGATGGTATATGTTGCGGCTGGACGGGTTTCATTTTTAAGCTGGCAGTGAAGGTTTTTTATACTTGGGAAATCATCATAGTAAAGTGGTAGACTAGACAAGACAACACCACGATTTTGTTGTCGTAATAATATCCATGCATGTGAAATATAGTTATTTTCGCGAGTTATAAAGAGTGGATGGAGTAAAATTTAGTAGAATGTGGTAGAAGCTTTTTGGTGGATGGCCCACGATAAAAAAAGCGAGTACGCTGCGCTTTGCGAATAAAATACCTATAGAAACTGGTATGCATTTCTATATCCCTACACTGTAGCAGCAAAATCCTTTGTCTATGTCAATGTCCATGGCGTGTGAAGTGATATAAAGGAACTGTATAGTGAAATCCTGGGACTGAGCCGTTCGTCGTCGTCGTGCTGTTTTTTTGTGCATGAAATAAGCTAAGAGTAGAAGAACAAGTACGGAGAGGGAGAGTGGAAGTTAAGTATACTGGTGGAGAAGCGGAAGGCTGGCTCAGATACACTTCTTATTTTGATGGAAAGAGTTGGGCAGAACGAAGAGTCGAGCGAGTAAGCAAGCCCCCGAAGGGAAAAGTTTCCACCCGACACATGAACAACACCACCCACTACTCTTCTTGCAAATGCTTTTCGTATGAGAAATGGAAGCAAAGAACCTTAAACTTGAACACCTCCTCCAGTCGACATCCTACATCTTCATGATCATCATCACCATCATCAAGCTCCTGCTCTTGGCTTGCGATAAAAAAGTAAACTTTTTTAGGCTCTACCACTGCGTTTGATCCAGGATATAATAGCATCCGCTGTTGCTGTTGCTTTTTCAGTTTTTTATAAGTAACCAAGATAGGGTTGAAATATCTGAAAGAGAGAGAGAGTGAGGAACAACAGAGTTATTCATGCATAGTTGCTCCTGTACTGAGCTATAAAGGTATAAGTTATCTTGAAATTATACGTTCACATCGGCATTTCATCTTCTCTCCGGGTTCATTTGGAATTTAGCACGTAGAAAAGCTCAAGCCAACCGACTGTCTGTCTCTCTTCTGCACTTTGTAATAATTTTTTATTAGTGATTAGACGTAGAAGTCGAATGTTTCCTAGCCACTTTGTGCTCTCCTGTTACTCCAATTCTTGCAGTTTGTGTAATAACTGGAAAGTACTTAAGAAAAAGAAATCTGACTGGAAAAATATTTTTAACAATGGGTGACGACTCGGAAGTAACGTCTTCGTCTACTACGTCATCCACCTCGTCGAAGCACAATGGTCACATTGTTAATGGACACCATCACCACCACCACCACAATAACCATCATCACCAACAACAGCAAAACCAGCATCCAGAGTTAATTATTGCGGATGTGATTGTCACACAGACAAATTTAGAGCAAGACTGTGTTGGTGGCAGTGGCAATGGGGATGTGGATTTGGACTTGTGGGACCTTGATCTTAACAATGTTTACGTTAACAATGGTAGTGTAGAGTCGAATGCAGGGAACAACAACAATAGTGCCAGTACAAATGGCGCATTTACAACTGGAAAGCGAACAACGACACGTCACAATTCCTTGGCAGTCTCCAGCTTCTCGGATAGTTCTTCAGGTACTGTATCATGACCATGTCATCATTATCATGCTTGGAAAACATACAAATGCATCAGTATTTTACCTGATTTACCACTTTTTTCCGAATATTATTATTGTACTCAAAAGCTTTTTAGCGTTCCTGCCAATTATTGTTTTCTTTTTTCATCTTTGTTCAAATAGAGAAAGAAAAATATCAGTCAGAAAGCAAACAAAAGTAAAAAGGTAAAGATATGAAGAGGTGAAGGGAGAGAAAAAATAATATGATAATAATTGGTTTATTGGATTTAGTTGAAGGCGTGCATTTGGACACAGTGAAGTGCGTATTTCCAATCATCTTAATAAATATTTCACCTTGTGTATTGCATGAAATGGATTTTGTACATAGGAAAACGTGAATATACGTGTGACGAGTGATGAACATGCTTGGCTCGGCTGATAAATGGAAAAGGTGACGCCAGGCAGGGAAAAGGGAATGCGTTTTTTTTGAAGAATGCTTTTGTTGTGTCATATTCTCTAAAAGGCCGATACCCTCTGCAAACAATATTTTTACTGGATTCAGGGTGATGATATTAGACTAGAGAGCATGACGTGTTAGTATATGATTAAAGTATAGACATAATATCCAGACTTTTTTTGATAGGGTTGTAGCCAATATAAAGTATATACATAGATACATACATAACATCCAGGTTTGCACAAGTTATATGTAAAAAAAGAAAACGGAGAGAAGGGAGAAAGGGAGCTCTTTCACGAAATATTTATCCGTATACACACATACTACGGGCTTAGTATGCATCATGTAAGTAAGTATTATTATACTACGTGAAAAGTCGAAGTATACTACTATATGAAAGAACACATTCAGAATTTTCGCTGGTGTGTTTATACGAGAAAAAAACTATCTTTACACTTTTTCCTTGGCTGGTTTGACTACGACTTTGACTGGATTTTTATTACTTTGCTTTGCTTATTACCACTTTACGTATCAAAGTTTTGTTTGGATAATATGTGGAAAAAGGATAGGAACGGAATGGACGAGGACTGGTGGTGGTGCTGCTGTAGTAGTTGTGATATGGATAGATGTTATGCTGGCTTTATGTTACTTTGTTGAGCATGATTCCAATGAAAGGGAAAGGTTTGAGTTAGAGGAGGTGGTACACTCGGCTCCGTACTGCTTGTGTTGGGGAAAAGCTTCGCTCCGCCTGTCCATATAGTCATCGTGTAGTCTCAGGACAGTGACACGGTAACCTTGAAATGCACCTGAGTTATTGACCTAGCAGTCGTCGTAATAACATCTCTTCCCGAGAAACCTTCTCTCCGTGTTGGAAAAACACTACTGCTTGAGAGGAATAGTTATTGTCCATGAACGATGATGTGCTGCGATGAGGATGATGATGGATGACATATTTTGCTCTAACATGCCTATTATGTACTACAAAATTATTGTGTAGTTGCGCCCTCATAATTTACCAAGATACCAGTACGTAGATTAAATATATGTATGTTGATAATCCGGCCTAGTCCAGTGAGTAAATATGCATTAAGTTAAGGGATAATTACTTGCAGTAACTGGATGAAGGTGAGATGAGTAGTTATTGACATAATGAGTAATGGGGAATGAATGAATTAGCCAATGACGTTCATTACGAAGAGGGGTGATTCAATATTTGCTCTGCATGCCCTTTTTCATTCAAGGCTATTTTTAGCAAGAAACATATTGAATCATTTGAAATGTGCGTTGTGTATTTTAGGAAGAGAAGATCTATCACCACCTGGCGGATTCGGTGCGGATAGCTGTGGCGAAGGAAAGAAAAAGAAAGGACCTATGCCGCGTCAGCAGGAAGAACTTTGCCTTGTTTGTGGGGACAGAGCGTCTGGATACCATTACAATGCTCTCACCTGTGAAGGTTGCAAAGGTAAATGGAATAAGAAAAATTGGATTTTTAACAATCCATACTTCTATATCTCATCAGCGCCCAGTCATCCCTTTTATTCAATAAATTATATATTATACTTACGTATGCATATTACATGATGATGATGAGACACACCTGGATGAAAAACAATGATAGCTCGATGACTGGAAAAGCCACATGATCACATGAAAAAGGAATGAACCCTCCGTAAATGAGTGGGCATTGAGCTGGAATTAAAGTTTGCTTTTGTTTAATATTCGAATTTCCATGATTTTATTTTTATATTATAAAATATAAAATCTGAAGGAAATTAATTGGATGAT